>JAOSYY010027985.1:0-44074 GCA_025727935.1 Hebomoia glaucippe | reverse complement strand
CTGACAGATGACAATATCTGTTGACTAAATTTAGTAGGTTTTCAATAGATGGCGCTGTGTTAAAAGTACAAACTTTACTACTACTAATAATGCTTACTAATTACAATTTAATATGTATAACAAAAACCTTTGCCACAGCGACGCGTGTCCGGGTCATCTAGTAAGACTATAATTTAATGTATATTCTAAAGGTTATTTAAGCGTATATAATTTGGGCGGTATGTCTCTTTATGTATTAAATATGATCTTTTCACATAATTTACGTACATATTTGGGCAATAAAAGCCTGGCTTCACCGAAACGGCTTCGAAAGCCCGCTCCCGAGTATTACGGATCTGATCCCCGCACATTGACCGCTGGAAGCCGGCAGATACAATCTTCCGTGTGCTTTAGAGCTTTAGTTGGCCCACTCGTATACCTATAGGGGGGACGCAGTGCTAAAAACTGTGGGCTCCTGGTTAGCGCTAGCTATTGCGGACGACAAACTAATCTAATCAGATAATTTTGTTATTGTGGAAACAATACAAACAAGATGTATTAATGTAATTTTGAACACTATTTCAGCCCGCAATATTAGAAGAAATCCTTACTAATATTATAAGAGAGTTTGTATATATGGATGATTGTTATGCTTCCACGCGTAAAAAACACAGCGTATTTTAATAAAAAATGATACAAAATATAGCTCCATCATACATCAGAACAAGACATAAGCTATAATGAAAAAATGTTGCGACGCGGGTGACAGACAGCAATACCATTGGTATGTTAAAAGTATATCATAATTTATTATTGTCAATAATTATTGTCAAGCTTTTATTGTATTAATAGTATATTTTTCGATGTAAGTTTATCCAATGCTATGACTACCAGCCGCCTAACTTGCCCTATTTCTAACAACTGGTTTGTGTGATTTGGAGGCGGTGAAGCGATAAATTCGCCAATTTACTGGAAACGGAGAAAAAAGTGTATCACAAGTTCGTTGACCTTGTAATAAGTGTGCATTGCCAAGTCAGCGATCTGGAAGGCGACCGCCGAACGCTGCCCGCGCCTCGCGCCTTCCCACTCTTGACTATACTCTTTTAAAAATGTGAACATGTGAGGCTGCTCCCAGTTTCTGCGGCTTCAATCCACTTTCGCATTTCCTTATATTTCATTATTTACTCTTTTCAATTTTGAAAATTAATTTATTCAGATTGTATATTTCAGTAATTTTTAAACTCCAAACCATACTACATACAGTTGTTGTATACGGACGTACAGTTTCCTCTTTAAATTCCACTATGTACTATATCGCTTTCATGTTCCAGATTTGTCAAAAGGATTGATGTCAAATTAATCCATTTCACGTACGGATCTACCCTATAGTTGAATTGAATTGGGGTGTGTGGATGTAGTAACGTTGCGATTGCGAAGATGCCTGGGCACGGGAATGAGGCCGCTACACGACCCTACGACCCTACGTGCCAACACAACGTAAATCACAATGAAGTCGAACATCTTTTAAACCTATATTAAGCCGAGATTCGTTCTTGTGTAGGAGACATGAAAGAAATACACTACTTTCCGGTCTCTGGTTCCCCGTCGGAGCATAATCTGATTAAAAAATACGAAACTTAGAGCAGCCCGTAAGCTGTGTGCACAGTGCACACGAGTCTCTTGTGGGCCGCAAATACATAGAGTTCACGATTCCAAGGTATATTTAATTAATACTTGTAATAAAATAGTACGTTAACAAATTTAAGGGCATCTTACTAATATTATAAACGCGAAAGTTTGTTAGAATGTATATTTATTACTCTTTACGCAAAACCTACCGAATGAGTTTTGATGAAACGTTACGACAACATAGCTTACACATCATAATAACATATAGTCTATAATTTGAAACCGTGGGGCACTACCAGTTATATATTGCTTAACCTTTGTAAATAAAAATATCCATGTTTTCAGTTCCATAACTTAGTTTCCATGACATTAAAAGTAAATATTTTCCTTAAATATTAAATATATACATACATAAAATCACGCCTTTTTCCACGTAAAGAGATTGCAGCTTTCCAAGTGGAAGCAAGTGCTTCTATTCTGACAAACTCCTTTCGCTTCCTTTAATAAGTCTCTATTAATGCTTTCATACACACTCGCCGATTTAACATATTGAAATGATCTCATTAAAAACGATATCAATCAACCATAAACATTAATCGTAGCAAAGAATTTTATCAAAACTCGATTCTTGTTTGCGCTTTCCCTATCTTAATTGATATATTCAAAGAACAGATTGCTTCCCTGTCCACTCCAAATGTTGTCCACTAATTCTTATGTCTGTAAAAAGTATGTCTACAAACAGAAATATTGGTATTGTAAGAAACCGCCATCGTATGTATTTGTGGTTTCCATAAAGAAATATATCTAAGTTTTGTGTCTCTTAAATAGGCGTATTTATTTACAAGTGGTGTAAGGATATTTTACAGCTGGGAAAGGTTTGTGTTTGTTGTGTAGAAGTCGTACAAAAAATTGCATTGATAATTTTTTTAATAAGGTTTAAAGTACATTTTTCTTATACAATAAAGGTCGTTTCTTTGTTTTATTGAAATCATTTTAGTATTGGATGACCCATATTTGTCGAGGAAAGCTATACAGCATCAATAATAAATATTGCAAAATCGGAAGAAATTTATTCCTTCTGAGAGCTTCCGTTGCGTACGATACATAAACTATTAGGTTAAGGGATAATCATGTATAACAGCATTGTTTTTGCTAAAACAATCTCAACGATAGCACATGTCTGTCGTTTAAGGTTGGCTCATCTTAAATTTCTTTAAATAATTATTGAAATTTTATGTTATTCTATGTGGCGCAGACAAAGTTGCGCAGATCACCTAGTAATGTATATACAGAAAGAAACGACTGGTTGAAAACGATGGCTCCGCAGGAGTTCGCTTTCGAAACCATTCACATTCCGAAATAAAAGGATTATATTCGAATAAAAATTTAAATAAAAAGAGTAATAAAAAGTAATTTTAGTATAGTATTAAGTGCAACGTAAACCGGTGTTAAGAGCTCGTCAAATGAGAAGAAACTCGTTAACAAGCTCTGACTGAATGTTAAAATAGATTTCAACTTGCGACGCGCTCCAGCCGAGTCAGCGGCGAAGCGAGCGCTAAGCGCGTGCCCGCTAGCTGACGAGAGAGCTTTCCTGACGGTATTACACAATGACAATTCAAGTTTATTATCTAATAAAATAACAAAAAAGTAATTATAAGCATTTCCTGGTTTCATTATTGCACACATTGCACTATTTCACACTCAACTATATGACGGAATTAAACTTTTTTTTTTGATACTTTATCCTTTCTAATAAGAATTGTGGTTTGGCCATTCTTTATCATATGAATCTACAGTAGTCCGCTTATGTACTGTAAGCGCTGACAAGCTGCTAACTGCGCTAGTACTTCCCAAGTTTGTTGAATATCTTGGAGCGTCGCAATCCATTAATAAGATTGCGGCGCGGCGCTCGTCCCGTCCGCAGCCGCCGCGCAACGCTTTGGACGCAAAAACGTAGCTAATGAAGACGAACGAGCAGCCCCGTCCCGCACCACGCACCCCGTTACTGCGCCGAAGTCTGTGCACCTACACTCCTATATTATAATCCCATCCGAAGTACTTATAAAAATAATATTATTGATTTATGTATTATTAAATCTATACTGAAATTAAAGTAACGGTCAGTAATAAGAAAATTATAGATTTTAATAAATGCATGTGAAGGTATAGGTATAAACTTATTAAATTATTCTTATAACAAAACAGACCTTATAAATTTGCTGCCTGTCAATCTATCTGTTCGATCCGACAACTTTCCGAAATGGATATACTCATTATGACATGACTGTCATTGATGGATAGCTTGTCATAAGTAAGTAAATAAAGTAATTAATACTTTTAATTTATCATTATCATCGACTCTAAAGATAGTAATACTATCTATTATACATCATTAGTTCTAAGAATATCGTAAAACTCTAATAAGTTAAAAATAATACTAAGTCACATTTAAGGTCATATGAAATTCCATAGATAAATACTAAGAAATCTAAATTCGTTTATTATTTAGCGCGTTAAGCGCCGACCACTGAACTCTGCTGTATGCATACGTGACTGTAGGCAATACTTATAATATGCAATTGATACTAAAGTCATATATTTGGATAAAGACTAGGCGTTGGCAAAAAGTTATCACAACAGCGTTATTATGTTTCATTAGAAACGTGACACGTGCGTGTGTGCGCTCATGCGTGTGTGTGAATGCGTGTGTGTTAGATTTATTTACATTTCCGAACGAGTCAGGACAACATAAAGCGTGGGGCACATCGCTATATACTATTTTCGTATCGGATACAGTTCAAGAGTAGAACTATTAGTATTTCTTATCTTTAATAATGTTATAAATAACTTGGATTGAACTTTTGTTATTATTTCAACCATCTTTAAGCAAATATTCATATTAGCTTAAGATTTAGTATTGTAGTAAATTAAGCAAGGTAGCGACAAAGTTGAATCTAAGTGGCTGTTTTCTGTGGTTTGACTTGTTGTAAGAGAAGTGTAACTGTACCTACATTGTTTCAGTACCAAAATAAATTTAACATATTCTAATAACTTCTCACACTTGCTAGTACGCATGTTGTGGGGTTTAATTTTTTAGCCCGAATTTTAAATTTTTTAAAATAATTTAAAACACGGTATATTGTAATAGCTTTTTCAACGATGTAACATTCATTACTAAAATAAGGGCAATTTGAGTGCGATTTCTTTTAATTTAGACAAACCGGTGAGTGTGTTTATATATAAAATTAGGAAATTCTTTGCAATGTTATTAATAATTAAACGCGAATCTTGTGTCCTTTTGAACAACTTTCGAGTACACTGCTTGGTCAAGACCAGCGATTAACATATATTGTAAATAACTTGTAGGTTTCGCTTTTTATTAAGAACGTATATAAATAACTACCAGATTAATTAAAATACAGTCTAGGTACCTAACAATATCACAGATTCGAAAGCATGTTAATGTCCTAATGGGTACATGACTACATTGTAAATTTTTTTAATATGTTTCAACGTTTTGAAACGAAATGTCACATTTTTATACGGCTGCTGCTCTTCGACAAATCGTGAGTACGACTTGTGACAACATCGACTGTCACCTATCTTCCTTTTCTTTTCTTTCCAACAACTTTAACCGTTGCGCTTCAAGTGTCACTGTCACTGTCACTGTACAACCGATGATAACCAGTGAACTCTTTCATGTCATGTATCGTTAATATTGAGTGGTAGCAAGTCGGTGCGGTGTTTTATTTGCAATTAGATAACTTACGCAAACATAGTAAATGTCCCGCTTCGTCAGTATAGGTTTGGTATCGGTAACGATATTTATTGAAAGGATTAGATGCGTCGCCGCAAGGGTGGGGCGACGACGACACGCACCGGATAGAGATTAGATAATCGGTCGTTATCGGTCTTCGACCTACGGCGCTCCTGGGCTTGGTCGCGCTAATGCACACGTGATTACCTCAATTACCGTTGTAACCTAATTTTGTTTTCATAAAAATATAAAGTCCAGGGAGCAGGATAAGTGCCAGAATATATATATATATATATACATAACAAGCAAGGATTGCGCTACCTGCGTCGTGTCAACGACTCGCCGCTGCGTCACTAGCTCACTCCCGCGCCGCCTGCCCACTCGGGCGTCGGCTACGGGCGGGCGGCGGCCATATTCACAGTTGTATACGAGAGGTGACACCGACATGCCTTTGCCACTTCTCTTTAGCGGTAATTAGAATTATTGAGCGCTTATTTCCTCAGGTTATACACCAATAATATAATCATAAAATTCTATCGCATAGCCAAATATGTATGTTTGCCTCTTAATTCTAACGTTATGGCAGAAATGATGATAAGCATTAATTTATTTTAAAAAAACTGTGGATCCAATCCAACGTATCGAATCGATACTCCGAAGTGTGTTGACAACGCAAAGCGGTTCCTAGTTCGCACCTGAGCCACATAATCATTCAATAACTAGCGTACATCCTTGTTAGTCCCACTGCGGGGTGCGACGCGGGGATCAGGGGAATCCGACTACTTGTAGCTAATGAGGTGGAGCGACACGTTCGGGGGAGCTTCATGGCGAATTAGCAACCGAACACGACACAAGGATAATCGATTACTTAGAAATCAGTTGTTATAAATTGACTGAATTATAATTAGTCATAAACAGCAAAATATGTAGTGCAATCAAAATGTCTTATGAATATTTTCTCTAAATTCTTTATAAAAATATAAGTCATTAATCTTAAATATGTCTTGAGACTGAAATGTGTTTTAAAACTGAAAGAGTATTTACCCTTTTTAATACAGATCGTACAAGAAATTCATTTATGTGCCAGTGACTTTCAGTTGAGTGCTCAACTCTCTAGTTAAACATATGCAATAAATTAATATCTATAGAAAAAAAGCTTAACTTAGTCACATATACAAAAAAAATCTAGTAGCAGTCTCCTTTTATTTAATGTTATTTTAATTTATTACCAAATAAGAATGTTACTGCGTAAAGCTAACTGAAACATAACAGGCATTAAGATACATAGTAAACATCGACTATAGCTGGTTTTATTCAATCACTATTACCATTTTTTGTGCTCATAAATATTTCATTTGTTTTTCGATTCGGGATAAGCTCTACTTAATTGCTGGAACGTGGTCGCTTAATGGTGTAAACCTTGGAGCGAGACGTCTGGATATATGTCGAAGGTCAATGTCAAGGTCGGGTCGGGCGGATTAAACTACCGTTTGCGGCGACGTGATGCAGGGCGGGCTCTTTATGACATAAAATCTCACAAAATTCTCCGTTATGTCGCATTACGAGAAAACCTTCTCTTCACTTTACAGACAGTCGAAGTAAATTTTACAAATTAAGAGTCTAGACGAAACTTAAAGCAATTAAATTTTAAGTACGAAACAATAAAATTTCGATATTACAAAAAGTCTTGCAACACTTCCTGTACACAATACAGTTTATAGTCAAGTAGACACTTCTAGATATTCCTTGAAGATAGAGCAACATAAGTACTACTGTAAGTGAGATTGTCCCGCTTTTCTCTGAAGTCATCTAATTGTGTTTAATATTGAACGTTGGTGTCGCGAACGCGAGCTGGATTCAGTCAGATAACAAAACGAGACTTGTAAAAGTTGTTTTTGTCCTGACTCATTACAAATGATTAATGTTCGCAATATGCGCTTTAAAGTTTATTAAAAAGGAATTTAATTATAGCTGTGAGTAGGGAGGACTCGCACAGTACGTGAAACACGTTATATATTGCGTACGTGAGGTGACGGATCAATGAGACTCGGTACAGTCAAGAAATATTATAGAGTTACTATTTACTATTTATTAAATATAATTGATAATATTGTTTTTTGTAGCTACAATTGAAAATGAAAATGTTATAAATCGTTTAATTCATAAACGAATTAAAAACTGTTGTGTTAATTATTAGATTAAATTTAGCTATGGCGGTTTGAAGCACTCGTCGATTTTAAATTTGTGTTTTTAATTTCATTACAGCGTTATGAATAATTTGTAGTTGATATAGAGAATTGTATTTGTAGTGTCATATTAATGTCGCGCGACGTGGTGTAGCGTTGGAGCGGCAACCGTAAGCCGGCAGACAGGTAAACAAATGGTTGTTCGCGAAGCGGCAACTTCGGTTGTGCGGGTGCACCACGCGGCTTACCGCTGACATATGCACCAACGCCACATCTCACAACTTGTACTACACGTACATTAAATTTTTTTATAAAGGTAACACTATTGACTAGAAAAAGTGTATTATATATCATTTCAAGACTAATGGTATAGGGGGAAAACACGCGACACGATAATCCACTCGCTCACACACATTTGTTGCTTTTAATATTAAATATCCGCTTACTTTAATATTTTTATAAAAATAGCTTTATATTAATTTTTGTCGGTAATAAAGAACAACGGATTATCT
Source organism: Hebomoia glaucippe (assembly GCA_025727935.1). Taxonomy (NCBI): domain Eukaryota; kingdom Metazoa; phylum Arthropoda; class Insecta; order Lepidoptera; family Pieridae; genus Hebomoia; species Hebomoia glaucippe. The sequence continues at coordinate 36,011 of JAOSYY010027985.1, read as the reverse complement.
ACAACATTATTTGTTGTGGAGAGGTGTTTTTATAAGGATTTTGAAACATTTCTATTAATTTACATTCCAAATTGAAATATACAGGTATTTCAATTTATTTTTGAATTTATCAACATTGTGCCCCGTATGAAGTCCTCATCAAAATATTCAGTGAGCTACATGTTAATGTTTTTAACAATACAAAATCATTATGCTTCTTTACTCTTTTTTTCCGAGTTCTATAATGTAATGTGCTAATATCCTTACTAGTATTATAAATGCGAAAGTTTGTAAGTATGGAGGTTTGTTACTCATCACGTGAAAACTACTGAAAGGATTTTAATAAAACCTAATAATAAAAAAAAAAATACATAAGCTATAATTTATAAAGAATTGCGACGTGTTGGAATTCGTGGGGCACCGCTAGTAGTGAAATATTTATGAGAAAGTCTAAAGAGTTACCACAGAGGGCTTCAGTGGTAGGTTAGGTGAAGAGTTGCTACCACATCCGCACGGCGGTTTATATTACCGGGATGCTGGCAGATCTCCGCTCACGCAGCGACCAACCCCACCGCAAGTCGAGATGCATCGTCGGTACTCGGTAACTGATATGATGTTGATTGACTGTTACATATTTGTTATGTATTTCGTGATGGAGGTAAGATTGCGGGTGGCGGGAAGCGAGCTCGTGACATCCATAATAACGCAAATAAAACTGTCATGTAAGTGGCACACCATTAGCTGGGCGCGGTCGTAAAACTGTGTCGCATACTTGGAGAGGGAAAAGTTAAGCTCTTATTTAGAGTTAAGGGTTAGATTAGACTGTTGCCATCGGCGAACGGTGTTTCTTGAGTTTTAATAATACTGACAGGTGGAACGTGTGTTCTTTTAATTGATGGAGTGATTCTATACTCAAGGATGTTCGTCAGCTCCATGATATAGGTACAAATTAACTAACGAATTTCCGAGTCTTAATCGCTTCACAAAGTTAGTTTCCAAGTGAGGACGACCGACGCAGTTGGATTGATTATACACGTATATCGGGAGTTAAACATGAAACAGATGATGTCGAAACTTAATTTAACTTAGTAATTAAATAAAATATCGAATGAAGGCAATTTGACGGCCTCCGCTGATCTGAAGCGAGCAGATATGGTGCGGAGCAAATAGAACTGCCGTTACACTTCATAACATGCGACAAAATTAAACCGGATTAAGGCTTAAATAATGCATAAACTTTTATTACACAAGATAGAGAGGGTGTGGTATCGGAGTTAATGTGGGCTCATTTGGCAACGACCAGCCGGTAAGGAAATTAGAACTCTACGATGATTGCATAGAGCTTATATTGGAAGCATTTTCGGTCTGCGGGGGCGATTAGCGTTTAGACGCTCTAAACATTTCCATGCTGATGATGCGGCACATTGGACATTATTCGGACACGCTGCACTGTTACGGTAAAACTTTGTTCAATTGGGATAATGTTCGGGTGTAAGCATCCTCATGTGCCCTACGATTCGGTTGGCGGAGGGGCCTTGTCACAAAGATGAAAATGCTGTATATGCAATAGGTTATGAGCCAGCCAAGCGTTAAGTGCGATCACCCCGGCGCTACCAGATTTACTATTGATTTTAAAATTTTCATTTATGTGAAGAGATAACGCATGTAGTATGGCATGATCGATCCGGTGTTGGTATCTTGTGTAAGCATGGATTGTTTATATTGGAGGAGACGCCATTATAACTTGACGTGTGATATCGAGTTAACAAGTAGGTGGCTAAATAAATGGGATTCTAAATATATTGTAATAAATCCGGTAAGAAAATACAGGTGAAATGTGTATTTGAAAGTTAGGATGGCACACTTAATTTATAATGTATGAGGTGTGAAGGAGCGCGCGGGAGACGCGGGACGCGGTGCCCGAGGGACAGGGCCGGGCAAATAGATTGTTCAGGGCTCCGGCTCACGGGTACGCACTTCCATTGCGTCATGCTTTTTGTTATTTGTAGCGCGCGTGTTTGCGCTCACTTCTTGTTGCGTGCCCGGATTTAGGAAACGCGCGGGAAGTGATATATGTCGACCCGTTGCTTATTTAGTTCGTTAAAATTTTTAGAGTATGATGAATTTTGTATCAGAGTATAGTGTATGTCGTATATTATTTGTTACTTATGTTGGAGAATCTTTCACCTTTCGCGTATACCTTCATGTGACCCAACATGCTATATTTTACCTGTACCCGCAAAAGTCATTAACATACATGTCCGAGGTCAATTAGGTTCGATTAAATGAACCTCCAGATTTCTACAAAGAATATAAAAGGTACAGTTGAAGATATATTATGTTTCTAAAAAGGTACAAAGAGGTCTAGTGCTGGTTCAATCGCTGGCACGCTAAGCTATAGTACGTAAATTAACTTGTGGGCGCTTCGTAAGCAAATGGTGGCAAATAGGGCAAGTTACGCAGCCCTCCCAAGCATCGAGTCAACGAGATGAAAAACAATTTTAATATTAGATCAAAACTTCTTTAAATATTCACGGCAGGTTGTAGAGGGTACTTTGATCGGAATTAAAAAACAGAGATCTAAAAATATTTGAATTCTATACGTTATTATTAAGGTTATTACAGAAATAACACAGAAAAGTGTTGACAAATCGATACCGATGTTAATTCCCCCCATTCCTGGAGTGGGGGGAATTAAAATCGACATCGATTTGTATAGCTTATAAGAAATTCTTGTGAATTATATCAAGATGATAAATAAATTTAGAAAAATATGCCAGAGCGATAGCTCGGCGTGACCTCTGGTGGAAAAACAAATTTTAAGTTTGTGTTGTAAAAGTGGCAAAAACTGGTTAATTATGAAGCTCAGTCAACCCGTCGATTAGCTCGGGGAAACTCCGCGTTCCTCAGTGAGCGGCCGTGAGGGGTGCGGGCGGGCCGCGGGCGGCAGCATTTTAATTTCCCTGACATATTTTAGCTACAATTTTATACTTCAATATAAATTATAGATAAACTATAATCAAGTGAATATTTTAATTTAATAGTCGTATATGAAATCTGCGGGGAGGTGATGCCGAGGAAGGAGGTCACGGGAAGACTCCGAGAGGTCAATTCCACTGACCCCATTCAACGTAACCCGGATACAGGAAGAAGATATATGTTCATCGCCTTCTCTCAGTACCGTAGCCTGCCGGATACCATAAAACCAACGGGGCCATGCTAGTTTTGCAACCACGATCTCTTGCTCTTGCGATCTGTTGAAATTCAGAAGGCCGGAGAAGTTTTAGTGAGTATTCCCTACTAGTACTCCGAGAGCCCATGTGTTTCATCACCAGAGCAGTCATGGAAGGGCGAATACCACATAACAGGGTAACGGAATGCGAAATGCGAAATGCACGTCTTCCTCGTCAAAAAACGTCGTATGTGAGCATTTTATAATAAAGTTCATTTCAACTGAACCCATTCAGAATTCAATCCTTGAGTTAATAAAGGAAGCTTGTGAGTAATAGGAGTGTTTTTAATATCTATCTAAATTAAGGTTGGCAACACGTCTTCTAGATGTACGGATCTTGGAGGTGTTCATTGGCGACAGAAATCGCTTAATATAGGTGAACTGTATGCTCGTTTTCCTATCTATCGCATAAAAAAAATATTTGTGGCTATATCAAATAAGTAAAAACGCATATTGAATATAATATATTGTGATCCAATCTGTCAAATTCTGATTTGTGGACCCATGATGAACTGTTAAAATCTTAAAATACTCAGAGATATGTTGTATGTATTACCATAAGAAGGGCAAAAAATATTTTTATACACCTAAGGCAAGTCTGGACTTGTGAAAACGTATACGCGGTTGACGCGCCAGGTGCCATCGGTATACAAATCCGTCTTTTCCGGGCGAGTTAGTGTCTCGTTGCGAATCAACAACTTTTTTCATTTCTTTAAGTAACAAAGACACGAGCGGGGGACAAGTTCGCGTATGAATACGGGATGAGAACCAAAATTAGAACGCGCGATGTTTTCAGTTTGCTTTTGAAATGAGAATGTAAGATTAATCTGCGACATATCTGGGATAAGCGCTACGGAATAATTGAAAGAAAACACGCTTTATGTTTTATTTTCATTTATTACAAATAATTAACTTTCATGAAAACTGCGTTAACGTATTCCTTATTAGAGAAGTCAATAATTTAAATAAAAGCATCACCAAAACACCAATCATGTTACATTTTACTTTGACAAATACCTATTGTACGAGCAACTATTACGGTTAAATTAGCTAGCTAGTAGTAGTCTAGCTTTACATTGGTGCAGCAGCGTAGCAATGTACCAGTGTAGCATCGTAGCAGCGTAGCGGCGCGCCCGCATATTTACGTAGCGTCGTAGCTAATAGTCACCTTCGCATGACATGTTCATCACACCGTTATAGGTTATGTAAGTCTAGTCGGACAACAATCTTCATTACAAATTATAATCTGCTATTACCCGCAGATGTTTGATGTATATAATGGTAGGCTGGTCTGAGGCGGTTAAATATTTAATAACTCTATTACAAAATAAAATTAATGTTCAAATAAAGTTTTATAGTTCGGTAGTAGAGTATTGTATACAAAACATATGTGGGTCATCAGGCCTATGTCAAATTTGGTCGTTTCCGTTGGAGAGCTCGTGACACAGTCGGTTCATTATCGGCATTCATGCTAAACGTTGCGATCAATTGTCACGTTAACATCTTCATGAATTTCGACGAGCGTGCTCCCCCGGGCGCCCGGTCGCTCCCACCCCCGCTGTTCAATATTGAACATGTACTCGCGCGCGGTGTCCGCCGCGAGCCAAACAAATATTGTGTTTCCACTCGGCTCCGGTTCGTCAAAGTGCTGCGGCTGGTTTGCCTTCATTTATCTATCTTCGACAAGTTAAGGCTCACAGCATGGGATCACGAAATATACTAACATAACTTCCTTTTTAAAATTTTAAGACATTCATTTATTTGATACTTTCATGATATAATAATATTGATTGTATTGTCAACATCACACCTCACAGATTTGATTTATGCATTAATTTAATTTACATATCAATAGTACGTAGTCATTTAAGTATTAACCTAAGTTATTATTTAGATGTTCGACTTATTAGTTGAATGTAGACGTGTGTGCTTGTATAATTCACGTCATAAAAATATTTTTGAAAATAACATCTTTCTTGTGTAAATTATCAATAGACACTCCAGGAGGCGCGCAACGTATGGTTCGCGCTAAAAGTTTTACCTTTAAAGTAACCTCGACTCACATATAGTGCCTGAGTGCATTCAACTGTTCGTGAAGCCTAAAAGCTATTCACATATACATATAAAAATAGAAGTTTACCTCTTCCTCGACGCTGTTCACTTACATGTAGAGATTACAATATAAGCGTCAGTAATTCTTATTATGTGGACAGTTTGCTTATCCGTGACTTCTGGTTCACTACTGAATATGCTGTTATTCAGTAGGATAATGTTTTAATAATAGATATCGTCTGCAGAATATGCTAGAGAAAGAAGATACAAACTGAAAACAGGTCACGGTCACTTCATTACGATTTAAAATGTAATTGCTCTTACTTATTTCATTTGTTAAAGCTTGCGTCAACGAAACAAATTTTCTTTATTTATAGCATACAGTTCAGCCATTCTAAGCGAAATCTGTCGGCCATGAACACCTCCATAAAAGGAGAACTAGGAGGCACATTGCCAACCTGAAGGCCTTAGCCATATTAAATCATTTATTTTAACAACGTTCTGCTGTCGGGCTTAATTATCTTTATTTTGAGAATTCGGAAATTTATAGACTGTAGTCGAAACGCACACTTTCATCTATGAACGTTGATTAATAAAATTTAAGCCAAAAGTACAAAGGATTGTAAGTCGTATCGGGATCGTCTCGTGCGCACGAGAGCTCGCTTTGTAACGTTACGTCGATTCATGGAAAAGCTTGCCGTTGCTTTTCATCATTTGAGCGGGAAAATCGAATCGCAACCGACCTGTGCTCCAAGGATACGATCATTCGCAAATAAACCTTTCGAAAACGAATATTCTATTAACGTTCTGTATTTGACCTTTCGTTATTTCTTTACAGAAAAGCCTATTATCTCGAAATCCACTTGAAAAGGGTAATTGCTTCACCTCGTACCTTTTGTACCTTCAAAAAATAAGAACACATTTGCAGAGAAAAATAAAATAGCTCAGACCTGTAAACAGCTTACTTTATTCATTATAAGTGCTATTTGTAGTAAGTGGTAAAATGTAGGGCATGTGGAAACAAGCATAGGGCATCTCGTTGAGCGCACAGACACCTCGCAGCCGTTCCAAAGCCGATTTACTCGTATTGTTCATGAAAGTATGATTCATCATGACGCGACAGCATAATAACAAAGGACAGTGTTAGCGATACCACCCATTAACAATCGTTAGGTTAACAGTTTACTACAATTACTCTTATAACTGCTATCAATTATTGATATTTTTTATTATAGATATTTATGTGGTTTAGAATGTAGTGATTGTTAGGCATTACATATTTCAACTGTTATTAAATCCCGTTGTTGTAATAAACCGAAGAAATTAAAAATCATGGACACATTGACCGCGACCACTGTGGTCACACCATGATGTGAACTTATTCTAAACTTTTACAAAGTGCCTGAATCACACCAACCTGCGCTCTATTTGTCGCAAAATGAGATTTTTATGCGAAGGGCACGTCCTGTGACCCGAGCTACCCGATTGAGGAACGATCCTCCCCTCGTAAATTTACTTGATTATATTTCCCGAACAACCCTTGCGCCGGTACAAAAATTGTTGCTTAATTTTTTATGAAATTGGGTGACGCTTTTATGAATAATAAACGAACACTATGAAATGGGAATAAATATTTTTAATTCAATTTGACGATATACGGAGACAGGCACTGCAACTCTTGTGTAATCAAAATGGAAAAACAATGTTCTGGCAGGACGCGCGTGAGCGACTCAGCAGTCATGTGTGTCAGTTTTGGCCAGGGCTTGAATTGAGTTTGTTTATTGTTACATCAAGTTATATTATTTATTTAGTTCTTAAAACAGCCTTTAGATGCAAATGTAATAAATACAAGGTACTCACTTTACGTATAGGTAAGCTTGTATGTATTGTATATTTTTAAATTTGATTTAAACTTTCTTTAGTTTATGTTGATAAATGAAATATTTATTTAACAACAGTGCCACACTACAAGATAAATTCTGCTTTTAAAAGAATTAACCGTCGCTTTGATAAGCGTTAGCCAAATATTACTTATTGAAATCATAGTTTTATAATTTGTTATGTACATTTGTCTATTTTTAATACGTAAACATTAGTTTTAATTTGTAAAAATATATTAACGAGTTATTTTATTTATTATACATTATATATCACGTATTATTATTCACATAAATAGGGAGCGTATTCCCGGATTAAGTTTTCATGAACCGTCGTTAGAGAGGAATAATAGAAGGAAACACGGTCGGTATGTAACATGCCTTAGCAGCGAACATTGTGGGACCCAATTGCGACAGCTTAACATGCTTTTTAGGTGAAATGTTTTTTTTTGTTTGTTTTCTTTTGAGTCATTCAGTAAAAAGTGTTGTCGAACTCAACCTATGAGAGCCCAATTAATTCTCTATCACGCATCAGAATCGTTTCGACGGGTTCACGTGTAGTTAGTGTAGTATTGGTTGCATAAAACATGCTTGTATGGCATACAGTTCGTTGCGCGATTTTCACTTATCGCGAACTCGCTACGACGCATTGATATAAATGTTTAATGTAATCTAGTCCGTTTGTCATAACAGTCGTCTGAGGTGACGATTAATTACTGTAAGAGAAGTGCGAACGTGCTTTGTTTGATGATATTAATTGAGAACTAACTTAAATTTATCTGACGAGTGGTCGCGGAGACAGTAATATCGGAATTCAATGACTTCTCAGTTACAGTTCTTGGACATGTCTGAATATTTGATAGTTTTATGAACAGTAACTTTTTAGTAATGTAGTGTAATTATTATATATTAACGCGCCAACAGATTATAACTTCTCAGATAAATATAATACTAAACAGGAGTATAGCTCCATACGGAGTGGACCGTATTAATAATATTAACGTTATTAGTGTATAAAAAATAAACAAAAGTTTATAATATAGTTATATTGCTAATAAAATAAATACACGATAGAAATTTTAATGAAAAATCAAGTGATTTTTAGAAGAGATGAAAAATTTAAACAATAAGGTTAATGAATTACAAAAACCGGGAGGAAACTGAAAAGCAACATAAACACCGAGAAAAGCTCAAATACTGTGAGAGCACGGGTGGGCCTCCGCACGCCCCGCGGACTCGAGCTCGTTATGTACGACGGCGAATGTTTTATTTGGTTCAAACTAAGAAGCAGTCGTACACACACACACACACACATACATAAATCTATATATGCACATAAACCAACAAGATAAAATAGGCCATTTGGTTAAAATTAAATACATCTTATCAATGCTAAGCTCTACTACCTGAATATACGTATGCCTATAACAGGTAAGGAGAGTGTCTGTTTGTTACTAACGTCGACATTATGTGATAGTTGAGAGCGAGGTGATTAATGTTAAATAATATGAATTTGCCTTTTAAATTAGATAATTAGCCGTGAAAAATAAAGATTTAAGTGGATTTATAATGTAGCTGATGGGTTCTAAGATTATTTAGTTTGTATAAATTAGTAATTTGCGTAAATAAAATTCACATAATCAATGAGTTCTTGCTAGGCAATAGACAACGGAAATGCATGTTGCAAGCTCGTCTCTCCGATCTGCCGAACAACTAGAGCCCATAACGAGCCACTCGGAAGCTGGCACGTGCGCACAAAGCGCTCGTATTGTCATGTAGCTCGTCTTCCGCGAAATCAGCGCACCGCAGTCTCGCGACAAGTTTGTTCATATAATGCGCCTTGCACTTGCCGTACAGAGTGCTGCTGTTAACGCTCTCACTAACTTCAAAACTTAAATAATAGATAAAAATGATTATAGTAATACGAGGAGGGATCTAAACGTATTGAGAATTAGATAGAATATAATGATTATTAGTAACTTAATAAATTATTTTCCTACATATGGACCATGATACCAATGAGTATGTCATTCTCACTACTTTTTGATTAGATCCCTTCTCGTATATACAATTATAGCATTACTGAAACTAGAAGTTTAATAGAAATATAACGGTACGACAGTAAATGAATATTTAGGCTACAAGCGTCCCCGTCAGACGCTATAAGGAAACCGTATATAGAGGGAAGGGACATCAAGAGCTAGTCGGGGGCAAAGGGCGGAGGGGTGTATGTCACCTGTTGCGTGACGTGGCGTCGGTGCGTCGCACTCGCGAACATTACTATGGGTGCATTATACCCACTAGGTGCGGTCGCGACGATGCGTTACAAATGCTACGCTCTTTAACAAAACTTAATTGATTAGTCACAGTGATAGAACGAATAAGTTTTAATGTGAAAACGGGAAGTGACGAAAATAGTCTACTATGAGAGTGTCACTCGTCTCCTAGAAATAATAAACAAGTTGCCCGTAGGAACTGACCTATTCCACAGTGAGTCGTGCGCCACGAGTGAGCGTGAGTCAGCAATGGACCTGGCGAGGCGCCAGCAAACCCGAGGCTATGCGCACCCAGCGCACTGCTCTCGTACGATGTATCGTGCGTTTCGAGATACTAAGCATTTTGATGTCATAGCAGCAATAGTGTTAGGATATAGAAAAGCTTTAATCACCATTACAGTTCTTACAGTGCACTTAACACGTGTGAGTACATAACATAGCGTAAAAGAGTTGCCTTCTTCGCGCACGCTTGGAACTTGCGCCTGTGGCTGTGTTACTCTGCCTGGGCACGAGTAAATGACTCCATATTTTATATCAAAATATATGAAAACATATATATAACCGCGTTGTCATATGTCGCATACGTTATAACATCATTATACATATAATCGAAATAATATGTTTTATTGTTATTTGGATAACGCAAAATTAACAGAACATATTATGCGCGATGAGCAATGCGTCGAGGGGTAAACGGGCTTCTCTTGAACTTATACTTCTTCACTTGAGGACATTATTTCTAACCTACTTTTTCTTTATTAAGTTATTACAAGTCTTAAATAAATTTTTAAAATTTTAATACAAATAAATATACATTTAAATTTGTAGCTAATACCTATTCGTCGGTGCAATAATGTTTAAAATAATAAATAGTAATATGGCTAAAACGAGTTCTTAATTTTTGAGATCATATTTAGTCTAAAACTTGTGTTCAGTATAATTATCGTTTTTAAGTGAGTTTTGTAACCCAAGGTAAAGGTACATAATAAAATGTCAAGCGCCGTGGTTCAAAAACCATTAATAACTTTAACAGGTTCGTACATTCCAATCATACTGTTTAAATAAATTATCCTAAACGATATATTTTTATTAAGGGTTACGCGCGAATTCGTAATTACCTAATAAAGAATAACAATAATTACGTTGAAGTGAAAAAGATTAAGATAAATCATAAGATCTTTAGGAGAACAGTGAAGTGCCTGGAGAAAATCATGTACTGTACAAGTTTGAGATAATATCTTACGCCCCTCGGTGCCCGCTCGCTACGCCCCGTCGTGAGGCGACATTGAAGCCTTTGTCGCACGCCTGTCGGATATGTGACACGATTTCACGTCTCTCTAGTACGTTTCCCGTTTATATATCAAGTTGCGTATTAAACAAAATTATACTACGTATTTGTTTATGTATTAAAACTATTAATATGCAATTTATCTAAGAGATCTGTTCACTAGTCCTGAAAACATTAAAAATAATACTAATCTATATATTAATACTCAAAAACACATAAAATATGTGAAATAAGGTACTTGTCTATTTTTATATGTATTTTGACTGTGTTTTAGATAAATTATCTGTTTTATAACCTACTGGTACGCGTCGGAATCGTTTAAAATTAATCAGATACAAGGCAAAGTATCATCGAGCGTAAAAAGAAAGAAATAATATGACGAAGATTCATTATGCCACAAAACTGTTCGCTGGAGCGAAGTTAACTAATTGGAAGCGGAAAGTATTGAAGGGCACAGGCGGTGAGAGGCGTCCTATGCGCCCGTTGAAGGCGCTCATTAAAATTGCTTTTACACTGAATAATAACATAAGCTGACTGGGGTTTTTCCATGATCTAAAATTGTGTACTTTGGTTTAGTTCAGCCAGTGCTCCAATTAACCGGTTACATCGAGTGACCATGAATTTATTTTTGACCTTGAGTTAGATATATAATTTATTTAATTTGTTAAAAATCACAGAGAAGCCATAAATTAATGTAATTTGTTTCACGCCAGAGAAGTCAATAAATGTTCCAAATGTTCGAATTAAAAATAAATGAATCGATATAAAATAAACCGATAGAACAGCATTAAATAACGAATCAAGTGAACCATGTGGTCTTTCGACGACTACTATACAAAATTGGATAGCGTGTCAACTTGCCCTTTAAAAGTATTTATTATTCTGCTTTTGTATTTTAAAGTAACCGTAAAACAACAGTTTTAAGTCTACTATACAATCTCAAATAGTAACAATTGCCGCAAGGTAACTGCCAATAGATTACACGTTAAGGTTTCAAGGGATAGGCTTGAATCTTGGCATTCGGTGATATAGTGTGACCTTTATTCAGTTGAGAAGCATACTGTGACATAGTTAATAAAATATAATCAAGTTACTTGTACTAAACGTGGTAATGATAATTCCATAAAATTATTTGCCTTCGTTGCCTCTATCTGTGTTACAGTGCGAAGTAGTTTTTTTGAGTATTTTTAAATCTATAGAAAATTTCGGTGTAATTGAAGATATAATTAAAATGTATTCTTTGTTTTATGTTACGTAGGCTGTTTTGTCACTTTCAATAGAATAATAAACAGCATTCGCATTTCCTCTCTGCACGTTCACCCACTGTAGCCCGCGCCAATACCTGATTTGACACAATGAAATCCATTAGCCTTCGACGTCGTCTGCGAATTTGTCAACGTCATCGTTCACCCGATCAAATAACGAGTAGACACATTCATATTGACAAATGATTTTGTATTTTTTTTCGGTCAAAGTAGGATAAATGTCATGCACTCGACCTCTCGACTTCGTCGCCGGGGGCGCGAAGTTATTTTTGTTTGAGTCTTTTTAAATTTAATAGATATTACTGGTGCCTACTGGAAATAATCGAATTGTGAAGACCTGGGCACCTGGATTCTGTATCTCTTAGACTGTTCATGTAAAACGTTTAACAGCTCTTCGAATAACAAAATGAGGTTCGCACAAGGCGCATGACGGGTACAAGGGCGGGCGTTATGCGCGGGCCAGGCACCCTAGCCTGCTAATGACAGGTCGCTACGATACGTGGGGCAAGCTGTGACGTGCGCCGCCACCAGCTGCAGCGCTGATTACATTACTGTACTCTAGAGCAAACGTAATGTATGCTAATCGTCGCTTTGATCACAATTGCTGCCGAAGTCACCTTCCTGTGCGACCTACACGCTTCATCGTATAATAACATTGATGTGAGTCAGTGCATATTTTCGGCATGTCGTGCGACGTTGAAAAATGACGTCAGAGTGAATAACTACGCATATTTTGCCAATATCGAAATTTATTACGTTAAATTTGAAAAGCAAGTGAAGTCGCAAAAGTGAAGTATCAAAAGTACCACAGTTTTCCTTAATTAGTGTGATACATTTTTTTATATACTGTTTTATTGATTTGTTTTAGTTTCTAAAAAAATATTCGTTTTTAACAAGGAAGCATGATGAGTAAAAAATTCAAGCAAACTTATTTTATAATACTTTGTTTTAATACATAAAAATGATATGTACTCGTATGATCATTAGTTTTATAGAGACTATTATAGCGCGCTGTTTTCAGCGCTTGTTCCACCTAGAGTAGCGCAGAGAAACAAAATGGTTTCCAGTTAATAGAGATTTATTACAAAAGCGGTCTCTGAGCACGAACCTAAGCTGAATACAAGCTCCGAACGTAGTCGTAACAGTTCGATAAATTACCTGAAACCGATGTTAATTTGTCGGGGATAACCTATATCGGACGGGATAATTGGCCAATGACCGTGCAGCATCAGTTCGGGATCCCATTTGAAAGCGTGCGAATGGATGGAACTGGATCTTGTCGTATATAATACGAATTGTGATTGAGTACCCGATTGTAATTAGTTATGAGTTACTTTTCTATCTAGACATGAGAACATGTCGAGTTGGTTATCATTATAATTAACTATCGCTAGTCGGGTAACGACAATGTGAACGTACGTACGCACTATTCCAGGCGGTTGATCCTAAATCTCTCTTTATCACACCGCTACGTTCAATTGTTTATAATATATGTTAATTGAATCCAACAGTAGTACGTGAGTTAGTAACGTGCAATACTATTTTCTCTTTTAGTATAAGTAGATTATTTAAGTATATTTATTACATATTGTCATAAGTCAGCTATAAACATACTTTTTATTGAATTACTATTGTATTGAAATAAATTGCCTCCATATTATTTAACAAGGTGAGGTCACTACCCCGATTAGAGCTCGCAATTGCTGCTCTACGATTGAATCGAGTAGAATTTGAAAACACTTCACCCACATTTGAATTTTAAAAGGCTCTACGAAAGTGGCTGGAATTTATTCCGGAAATATACGGTAGACGCGTGGGGTCGTATTTATAGCCCTTGTGGAGCGCGCCCACGCTAACCTGCGCCTATAGACGGAAAGCTTCTAGTCAATTGTTATTGAGGAGAGCTTTTTGGATTTACGCGCAGTTCAGTTCAGCTATTTATCGGCGTTTCATTAATTAAATAAAGAATCCATTTATGAGTGTTTTTATTATTTATGTAAATTGTTTCATGGTACCGTAACGGGTTCTCAATATTAAATTTATACTTGTTTTACCTTAACTTTGGTGCCAAAGAAATTTAAGGTATTTATCTTATTTCTGATGTTACCTAGAACGAAGAGATAGAAAAATAAAAATGTCTTCTATAAATACCGTATAAATATAATTTTATGAAATGACTAAATTTATGTTATTTTTACAACACAAGTAAGTTTTATATATTTGTAAAGAATGAAAATTTCATTTTTACAATGGAAAACTGTGCGAACCGTTTTTGCTAAATGTTTTTTCTTTGCCAAATGAATTTCACGCAAACCCATATTCGCTTTGACGATACAATTTTGTGTTATTGAAACTGGGATTAATTTAGCCGTGTTTCGTGCCCCGCATCCTTCACCCCTCGACCATGCGATCCGACGTCGATTGTAAAAGAAACGTTGGCGATGTTATTTCAATTTAAAAAGTATCCTCTACACCGTTCATACGCTGTCAGATTTCGTTAATTTACCTGAATTTGAAATAAAACACGTTTTAATCAAAAATTCAATAAGCGTTGTTATTTGTTAAGTGAAAATTTTAATAATAGGAATAATATTGAATACTGTTTGTTATTCACAATAAAAATTACCATAAGATAGAGTTTTAATTAGATTGTCGTAATTCCCATAATAGATAGTTACTACTGGGTAGGACAACTACTTGTCTGTTGAAGTTCTTTTTTATTTTTTTTCCATTTTCTCTAATAACGTCATATTAATTTAATAATCTATCATATTAAATGAATATGACGTTACGGTTTATGATATTCTTTATTCTCTATTAATCTTTATAGAATTGACAATGATGATGAATGATTATGATTTCCGGTGATCATTAGTTTTACCTTACAATTCAGTATGTAATATTTTGAGATATCGAGGCGTGCAAGCGAGAGAGAAGGTGTATTAATATTACAGTGTTATCAATATATTAATGATGTCGTTACTTCAATAGCTTACAATGGTAAATATCGGCCCGTTCCGATCTATCGGACGGTCAGATTTGCCTTCATTTTCATAGCTAAAACTAGCAATAACACTGCAAAAACTAAATGAAATAATTGGACGTTAATGAGTTATTATCCATATGTCTTTACACAATTATAATCATTTACTCTCTTTCTTAAAAAATAACTGAAATCTTTTGAATCAAAATATGAATTAATGGAATAAATGTCGAGGTAAGAACCGAATGGGTCGCTTATGTCGCAGAAACTTACCACTGTCTTAAAAGTTTTCCATTCCGGAAACGAGTTCTTGTTAGAAGCGTAAGGAGGGGTAGACGAATAGAATTTTATTATAATTTGAATTATAAGCGTTAACCTGCTGCATCGCGGACGGCTATTAATTAGCAAAACGATTACCTCATTTGAATAATAATAAACGGCCGAGCGCGTGGCAGTCACGTCTGACGACACACTTGTTATAATAATAATAGAATTAAGAATCAAGTGCTATATATTAAAATCGACAGTACTGATATGTAAACAAAATAAATATAAAACTAATAAAAACTGAAGTTATAACACTTTTGTTACGAAGGCACCTCCCACAAGGCTTCGAACATGGTGACATAACGTTTGTCGGTTCCATTCCTTATTCTATTATTATAACAAACTCATGCTACACCGTTTCGCCGTTAATTATTTAAAATTGATCGGCAAACATAGCGCTCATTTTGTAAAGGCAATTTGTGTCACCACAAGTTAACGGCTATACGAAATAGTCGTGGAGCGCAGCCGCGCGCTGATGTACGGCCTCGTAAATAAGTGCTACGTCGTAGAGCGGCCACCGCGTGGCACGCGATTTGTGGCGAAGCCTCGCGATATGTTGCACTCGATGATTTGTCGCTCATATTTAAAGACATTTATTCATTTCACCACTCGCTCTACTCCAACATAAGTGGTACCCTATTGCCACAATTTTCAAAACACACTTACCTGTTTAATATTATGGTTTCAGAGTCCGGAACAGCGAAATCTTCGTTATTTTATAAAAACTGATAGTTTTTCTCGTATATTTCCGTCACAGGTAAGAACGGTATATGATTATATCATTTCGATAATTATGGTTTATAAAAGTACTCCCGAACTTTGTCAATGTATTTTTTATACTGTCTACTTAATACTTTAGTTTTTAAATCAAATTACTATCGTATAGGTTAAGCTCTAACACATTAGTGTACGACGATTACGTCGACTGACCTCAAATGTGACAGTAGCTAATGATAGAGTTGCTACGAGCGAACAATAAAACGAAGCTCCTAATTATAAATGAGTTTGTCGTCGTTAGGTTCGCTAAGCTCAACTCACCGTTGGCAGATCGATTTCATGGAAAGTTGCGTAACATCTGATAGCTTTGCATTATTAATGAATTGAGTGTCGAACTTTCACAGGCGCGTACTGACGCGTCTACTCGGCGTGAACTGCATGCAATATACTTAACTACCTCTACCGTAGCTACCAAATAGTTACATGACCAAGAAGTAGTGGTGTGTTTATGTAATAAGTCTTGTAATCTACTATGTAAGACGCTTAGCGCAACGTGAATCAATACATTTCAGAGACAGAAACGTTCAGGACCCCCTGGGAAATATGAATGTGTCCGTTATCCTATAAAATCGCGAGTAATCTTTATGTTTACTTTAATAATTAAGTTTGAAGCAGCCTTTAGATTGGTCTTAATACAAGGGCAGCAGGGGTCAAATCAATTTCTGAAGTGAAAATCGCTTCGTGTCTGTTTTATTAATCATGTTATGGTCCATGTCTGTATACAGACTATTCAATGACTGACTGACTGTTCTGTACAGCCAGAAAGCTTCGATATATCAAAACGGTAGAAAATTAATAGCCGTAATATTTTTTAGCTTTAGTTTGATTTATTACTTTTGTAAACTGAAGACTATACGAATCGAATCCTATATTATTAACCTGCACTCTATGAGATGTCGTTTCCAAACAAAGCATGTAAAACCAAATGGTTTTTTGTATAATATTAGTTTTTTGAAAGCAAGCGATGTTAGCCTCAGTTGCCGTCCCTTGACAATGCAATCACCGGCGGCAGACTAAACATCGTTCTCGTAT
The DNA here is from genome assembly GCA_025727935.1 of Hebomoia glaucippe. NCBI lineage: Eukaryota > Metazoa > Arthropoda > Insecta > Lepidoptera > Pieridae > Hebomoia > Hebomoia glaucippe. The sequence goes on along the minus strand of JAOSYY010027985.1, from coordinate 18,923 downwards.
GTAAACAAAGCGGCTCTTTTAAAATACATATGGTATTGCATATTGTATTTGTGTGGAACAAAAGAGTTGTCGAGTTGTCGCACAAGTTAGCTATCGAAGCTTCCGAAGCGCGCCGACTGTCCACATCTGTAATGCAATGTAGTCTGTACTGTTCGCGATTCTTTCAATATCTCTGAATGTATCTATTTAGTACTCTGTGCATTTGCAGTTTATATCTAAGCATAATATTTATTTAAACTAGCCTTTGCTCGCCCTTGTCTCGCGTTCAAATTAATATTGTCAACCAGTTGTCTGATAAATTCGAATATATCGAATATATTGAATGTACAGACACGATTTCTACTAATTTATTATAAGTATTTTATTTTCTGATTTATTATATATATGTATAGATGTTACTTTAAGGCGAATCAGCCCTCATTCAACACGCTACAACCAACGGCCAGTCCCACAATTTTCGGATACAGTTTAAGCGACGACTGTGAAGAATTAATTCATCTAATTGCAATGCGCCGCTGTAAAATTCAAATATTTGCCTTCGTTATCTGATAATGATACTTGTGCTTGGAATTGAATTCCATGGGAATATTTACTTTTTATTTAGTAAAGTTTATGTTGCAAAACAACTAATAGCAATGGACAAAGAAATCATAAGAAAATATAATTTATTATAAAGGCGTTGTTATTATGTTCACTGACAAAATGAGGTTACAAGCTATCTCGATAACGCACCTTGCTCTGAGAAGAACAACCAGAAATTCAATAGCATGTAAAATTTACCTAGGTAGCCCTTAGATACTCTCTATTTATAAAAATTAGATCAAACGATGTTATTAATGCTACTATTATATAGAACGAATTACAGAAACCCGTTGGAAGAAGTTAGTATCGAATCTATTTCACTTTTGAAAACGTGTCACAATGAATGAGGTGTGTGTGGATACATATTGACGTTTACGGGCAAGCTGACAGCTTGGTAGCTCTGAAAGCTTTTACTCACAAAAGCGCACTTGTAGAACGTCGGCTTCACGCCTCACAGGACAGTGCTCTACACTTAACTGCAATAGTCGGTCATCACTTTGTTTTATAAACTTCATAAGTAATGCACTATCGATTACATAAGTTTAAAACTGAAAACGGATATTATTTTCGCTTTTGTGTTACAACATCAAAACAGCGTGCCCCGCTTTACTCCAAAGCGCCGGTAACGGTTAAATATATAAAAAAATTCATAACACCTGAACTCGTTCGTGCCGAGCGTGGCATCTAGCGTGAGCGGGTGGGCATTCCCCGGCTCCTTCCGGTTCCGAGCTTTTGTTCTCTTACCGTATTGTATTGTGCTATTGTTTTCATGAATATTCCTCTCGCTGCGGCCGTCGACACGTCTGAGTTTTATCTGACAGCGATTTGTTTGTGCGCGCCGGATATGGGATCCCGCGCATCTGTTGATTTCTAAAGGAATTCTACAGCATACAGTTACGAACGTTACTTTAAAGAGTTCTAGTCGACTGTATTCCTTTAGAGTTTAGTATAATAAGGTAGTGCCATGACGATTTATTCTCTCATTTGTATGCTTTTCCATTCATGTTTGATTGAATAAAATAAAATTGTGGGAAAATAATCACTCCCTATCTTATATTTCCGAAATGGTTACAGCGGATACGGCAATCGTGTTGTTGAGTTTATGTAATTGAGATATTAAAGAGGTCCGTCGCGAGATTTTCTTTTACATTGTCACTGAAGCAGCATCTAATCATTATGTAAACAGTGTCCTATTTGTGATCTTATTCAGAAAACTGAATCAGATTTACGGTTTTACTTTGACTGCGAAGCACTACCAAAAAGATGTTAGGTAAATTAAATGTTATGTGTAAAAGTGTAGTTTCGATTAAACTAACTACTATATAAATGATTATATAAAAGGAGTTCTATAGAAACATTTCAATACCTTCGAGATATAAAATTTTTGTTTAGATATTTTCTTCGGCCTTAAAGTGCAGTTCATAATTGTTAAAAACATTTACCAAATTATTTTCATATATTTTATATATATATATATAAATTATATTCATATATTCGTTGTTATTTCCAAAAAAACTGTAGTATGATTCAGAATAACTTGATATAGTGTTTATCATTAAAAAGACCACCGCGTTAACTGTCAAAGAAAATAAATCAACAGGTATTAATTAGTGATTATATACGAATGAGGACGAGGTCTGGACGAATGCGTTTGATGTGGGAATCCTGCGAACAGATTAACGAGTTTATAAAGAAATGTTATTACTTTTATCCACCTTCCATACACTGGGACACACATACGTACCTATATAAGAACGGAGCGCAGGGCGGGCGAGCTTTCTGCACGTGACGTCCTAACGAACAGAAGTTTGCTTGTTACATTGCTACCGGCGTCTAAACTTATGTATAAACATAAATAAGTTCTTCGAAAATCACCACGTAATATTTTAAACTAAGTTAATATGTGATTGATGTTTTAGTATTATTATGTACCAAATTAATAATCTACCTTTTTTTATTCGTAAAAAGTGGGCCCATGCGCGGCGCTCCCCGCTCATAAGCTATGAACAAAACACGCTCACGACATCATTATAATTATGAGTACATCTCGTACAATGTGAAAGTAAACAATAGTCAAAAATATTTGTCAACGCAATTAGCGGGCGCGCAATAGTGCACAATAGCGGCGTTGATCAGGACTGGCGTGCCATTACAATACGCGAGGGCACAACAGAAACAATACGCAATTAATTCAAGTTTTTTTTCACCACTCGTTGAGAGTGTACGCTGGGATGTTAAATTCAATTAGACTTCATTTAATTTCCACTTAGAATTGGGTAAATAAAACAATAGGATATCAAATGATATAATATGATCCTATAACCGAAGTGTTTCACCTGACCATAATAGCCCTTCCTTAAGCCATACTTGTCATTTTTCTTCTTTGGTTGACCTTAATGAATTTATTATTTGTTTTAGAACGCATTAAATAAACAGTCCCTTTAATTCTAAATTAAATGGACCTTTTTATGTCATCGTACTGTGACAAACGAAAGCAATATTTCACAACAAATACTCATGAATATATAAATTTTCTCCCAAAGGCCTTTACGGGAGTGTACATAGGTCCACAATGATCGTAATTAAAAAGGAGTTTGAGCGCCCTTCGCGGTCAAATTAGCCATATTATTATGGAAATTATTTTCACTCATACACTATAGTAAGATGTTCATTATGAACCTTTAGGGTAAGCGAGAAATGGTCATCGTTACTTATGTGTAGGTCATATTAGTTATGTTATAGGGCTAACTAAACAAATACATTACTTCTTTAGTAAATTTTAGTCGCAATTTCCAGTGTCAGTTATTATCAAAAATCTAGCCTTCTGTATGGTCCTCGTTTACTAAAATTCATCATAATCGATACAAAAATTTAGGCGTAAATGTATGAAACAAACAAAATCTGTTTCAATTTAAAAACATTAGTTAGGGCGTGAACTGATTAAGCTCCGTCTTTTTTTTCGTTCGATACAATCGTTTAGAATTCTATACTATAAGCACCGAAAGTATTTACAAGTTTATAAACACTCTGTTTCAGTTATAGTGCAATTAAATGGCGTAGAGACATCATTATAAGAGTACAGAACACTACTAAAGAATGGAAACAAATTACTAAATAATAAATAGTAGTTTCCATGGCGACGAGTCCCCGACGTGCAACCACGCGCTTAAACAACGCCTCCGCTCATTTGTATGTTCTTTTATATTACCTGAAAAGGTGAAACCCATTCTGTCTCGTGAAGCGAACGACTGACTCCACACACCCACAGGCGCGAGTGGTTAATGAAGTGAGGTGTTTAAATGATCCTCAGGTTTATTCATAAGAAATATCTAAGATGTAGAATTTATATGACACAAAAAGGAAAAATACATATAAACATTGTCTGCCAACTGGCACTTTCGACCGTTTTATTTTATAGGCATACGGTTAATTATATAAAATAAACATTACCTAAGATGTATCTTATGGCATATATCTGGTGGTTAAAGTACCGTAAAAAGCAGTAATTTGTTTCGGAGATTATCTAAATCAAATAGATAGTTGTGTTCTCGTTGTAAGTATTCAGAAAAAAGCTATCACATTCTTAATACACTTCAAGTAAATTTATGTCTGGAAGACAACATATAGAAATTAATATTAAAGTCAAAACAAATATGATTAAAACTCATTGAAATTTATTTTCACTCAACGTCGATGCTTGCCTTAACGTTAAGGTAATTCAGAATTACATAACCGTCTTAATTCATGTTTATTTCAAAATAATACGTACAAAATAAAGGAAGTTAATGTAAAAATGCAATTAGACACCTCATTGTTTAACATTATCGGCACCTGATTTAGTTCGGCAATACAACATGTATTTATTACTAATCATTAAATAATAAAGGAAGGTACATGTTTATTATACCGGATATTACCATTATGTTAAGCGTTGCTAGGTACCTCATATCTCGCTAGCACTGCGCAGTAGAGCTCGCTGCAGCCTGGTGACGTGCGTACATTATTAAGGAATACGCATGTACCTCAATAAGAGCTTATCCATATTTAATAGGTACATGTACCCTGATCGACTCTCTTCATGTTACTCTGAATTCGTTTATTTGTTAAATGTATGAATTATTTCCGAATAAATATTCTTGAAAATGGCTTCACAAATGAAACTTTTTTGATATGTCTTTCAATCCGTCATAGCCTGCATTTACCTGATTCTACAATATATAGACAAGAGTTTGTCCACAACTTACGTCTATGATTTCTAATAAAGTTAAGGTCAAATAAAAGTCTAAGAATTATTTAAATTTTAATTGTATTATAAATTAAACAGAGTTTTATAAAATAATCTATGTATATAATATAAGATACTTGTATAATTATATGACATCTCTAAACTCAAAAACTATTTCACCGATGATGAAAATTGGTGTGTATATGCATTTTTTCACGGATGTTATCCTAATAGATCTTAATAGCTTATGTGACGCATACAAAGTGAGCGGGCCAATTAGTTAATTATAAAATTAATGAGCAATATTGTAACATCTATAGACGATGCAAATAACGAAGAGCATAAACTTGTTGTGGAGCGACGTGGAACCAAATCGATACAATATTTTAAGCAAAAAGTTGAAAAATAAAGCGCCTGCAATTTACTGATTGCAGCAGCGGTGCCCGCGCCGCGACTGCCTCTCTAAGAGATAAATACAATCGTTCGTGTTCTGTTTTTGGAGCATTTGTTTGTGAAGTATACTTGCCTTTGTTTGTTTAAGCGAGCTCACTTACCGTTTCAAACACTTTTATTTGGTTTAAGAGCTCGGTTTGGCGCTCATGATGGCGGGCGGATGTATCGACGTCAAACTACTTACCTGCATATATTAAAAATATTTGAAAATATAAGCTACAGCTTTAAACTAGCGGAAGGACATAATCTTGTAAAGCGTTTCGTTTTTCATGAGTGGCATTCCCGCTTCCCTCGCCAGAGAGGGATATCCGTTTATTGATTTCAAAAACACAATATTTCGTAACTATTTGTTAAATGTAAATATTGAATTGATATTATAAATATAATACTTTATTGGGGTTGTGCAATTGTATTGTAAATTCGCTATGCGAATAAATAATGGGCGTTTTAAAAGCTTTGTTCGTGAAATTGGAATTAAATTAGCGTAAAATCGCACTCGACGCAAAACAAAAAGTCCCCCAAGTTGTTTGCGACAAAGCGCCCGACCTCAATGAGCTTTGAGGATACATTTCAGGCTGCTCACAAATTCGGAACTCGAAATAGAAAAAAATGTGACACAACGATCTGAATTCGACGATTAGTTAAAAACGCGGCCTTACTTGTTGCGCCACTTTTTAAATCGTAATAATTAAATAACTGTAATTTAATTAGTAAGAAATTGAAGTTGGTTAAAATTGTATTTATTTTTAGAATAAAACCTTCACCGCCCTGCCTCATTATACTGGAAAACTTGAAACATGAATTGAGTATCAAGACTAATTCTGTGTCAAATAGATTGTTTTCAATGATAGATAACTAATTAGATTTGTGCCACACGTCCCTCACAGTACAGAAACACGCGAGGTCGCTCCCAAATCGAAAAACCTATAAATAGTTAGTGGAATAATTGAATGTTTGAGCAGAGCGCGCCCGCCGATGGGCTCCGCTGAGCACCGAACTCTATTTACTTATTTGCCGATACAAATGGCGACTTTTTATTCGTAAACCGGTGTAAAAGCAATTCCATTTTGACAGTATTTGGAAACGCGATTGCCTTATATGTAATATTTATTCATGATTTGTAATTTTGTATGCTGTTTAACGGAGGAACTATGGCCCGCCAGCTTGCATGTACGAACATGTTATAAAAAATACAAGCAGAGGAAAATACAATTGCATTTGTTGCTCAACAGGTGGCGCTCCGTCTCGATGTCAAAACGCTCAACACTAATGCAATATAAAAAGTATCAAGCTTTGTAGAGAATAGAGATACAGCAGTCGATAGCGCGGGCGCCATCACAAAGTAGCCTACACATAACAATTACGTGATAAACGCTTTTCATATAACAATATTTTATCAGATAACATAGTCACACTCGGGGTTTTTAAATTAATTTAGAAAAATTGAGGTAAGTATGATTCTACAAGCAACGAAGACAAAAAATACGTTACCTTTCATAAAATCCAAATAATTACTCAGCATTATAACGTCACCGATATTTATTTCAGCTAACTTACGTCACAGGAAAGCAATTTATCGTTGTGATTTATGAATCTCTCGGAAGAACAATACCGCGCCCGGGGCTTGCGCCCAGAACTGCGAGCCCCAGGTACCTGTCAAGGAAAATGTTAAGCGCCAGGGATTGCGAGTAATCTGCGATTCGATTAATATCAATGAACGTAATCAGCGCGTGATTTAACTGTCGGCAATGAATCCGCCCTCACTGTGCGACGCCCCAGTTGTTATAAGTCGACGCTTTATCTCACTTATTAATCAAAAGTTACTACACATAAACATAAAATCAATGGTAGCGGTGTTAATATCAATAATAGGAAAAATTATATGTTTACCCGAAAGTGGAAAATATTTTCTACTCGGGAATATGATTATAGCAATCAGCAAAACATTGTTCTAGATTTTAGGCTTCCCTGGACAGTCCCGGGATAATTTTCAAGTCGAATCAGAACACAACTTAATTACGACGAGTGCCGAGACGAGTTTATTTCTTAGCTATTTGCTTTTAAAAACTTGCAGACAGCGTAGATGAGAACATTACCGTTCGCCGGCTTCTTTTACTTTCAAATTACATTTTAATTTAATATCTTGTGAACATTTTATTGCTTCTTCTTATTGCTCTATTAGATATAAGTATTAGAACGACTAGTTTATACAGTAAGTAAAACATTTAAATGTAACCGTCAAAAGCCTGGAAAGGTCACACGAGGGCGGGCGGAGGCAGGAGCAGTAACTAGCTAGCACATAAACGTGAGCTATTAAACACAAGGTTGGCGAATTTTATACGAATTTTACTGCAACTTCAGTATTGCGCCAATAAAAATTTATCGCCACTAGAGATATGACAGTATATCGCTGTGGAACAAAACGAAGCTGCGATTTTATTTCATGAAATATTTCATTGGCAATACGACGAGGAGCGACCGCAGATACGTAGTCGTTGATGCACAGTACGCGGCAACGGCACGCAGCCGATTATGTATTTTGATAACATTAAACCTTAAACCTCGACACAAGACATTTTTAAACAAATGTTGTAATATGGCGTTAAGTTTGGCAACGGATCCTAGCTCAGAAAGAAATAGCTTAGTGTAGGTAGCCTGCATACTAGTCGACACGACGAATGGGATAGGTGAGCATCAGTAAGCCGTATTCTGTTTTCTGTTATAAGCTGTATTCTGTTATAAGCTGCAATTGTACGATATGGAATGTCATTTGTACCATCCAATAGCAATGATGTTAAGAGAACTTAAATAAATGTGTCGTTTGTATGCTTTCGGTTGATTCAAATGAGAAACGTAAACGGTTAGCTAATATTTTTAACTGAAGGGAGCTAAAGGTTCACATGTCATGAAACTCCACTTATTTATTTTAAGAATTTAACGAGTCATACTTTCCTAATACAGTTTTATATTATAAAAGTACTGTCTTAACTAATGCATATGTTACGCTAATGTAAAAAATGAATAAATTTAACTTCGACCACATCCGTATATTTCATTCCTAAATTGTTTCTAGATGAAAAAATGCGCAGAGAATCGGAAATGTATAACAAAGTAAGTGCAATTTGGCAAGATCGCTATGAAATATGGCTTGAACCGATCCGGTCATAAATATTGTCGATAACAGATCTGGCTCACGTACAGCGACACCTGACGGGGCTACGAGAGCCCTCCGCTTCGATATTGAGCTAACGCTTCATTCCTCAGTGCTTGCAAATATTCATACTCTTATAGAACTATTTGGCTCGGGCTTGGTTAGTAATATTTCGTCTAGTGGTTTATTTGATTGCTGAAAGCAACAAAGAAATGTATCTACTTCGTAACAAACTGCACTCAAGGGCTATGCAATGCTTTTTTTTCAATAAGACATCGATACTATTAACCTTATATAATTATAAGGTATATATATATATATATATACACACATCTATACCTATCTTTAGTCTTACAGTTATAGTAAACTCATATAGCTTTTCAATGTGCCTCGAACATAGATTTCGTAAGATTTATCGAGTAACGGAGACTCAAATCACAGAAGTAGCAGATTTAATTTGTGGTAGGATTTCTCATAGAACGTGATGTCCAAAAAATAGTAACATTAGTTCACAATATCGATAGCATTTGATTGACTGTTTCAACCGTCCGCATCCAAAGATAAAATCCCACTGTGCGAACTGGGACCTGACAAGCCATCGTTCACATTTATTTATGTATAATATTTTAAACTATTGCTAACGTGAAAAGCTGAAAACTAAAATTAAAATCCATTTTCAACCATACATGTCTTGCGTGTATATACCATAATATTATTTTTAAATAACAGAACTCGTACATAAATACTAAATACGTTTTCAACCATCAATTTGCAAGACCGATAATTTTAAAAAATATAAATACTTCTGACCTATGTGTAGTAAACGACAAAAATGGGTAGACAAATTTTGCTAGGCTATGGCAGCACTTAAAATGTCCGAGGTGTCAATATAAGTTTATAATCTGTGACATAAACCTGTTCGCAACGCTTCTGACATTTTTTACGGGTTTCTGTCAAGTCCATTTAATGTCCAAATGTACATATTTAAGATGTATTCCTAAATAAAGTATTGTTATAATAACTATTTGCTGATATATTTATGAATGTTAATTTGAAACTTCATATTATTTTTTTTTGTTGATAAAATATAATTTCAAAATACCGGCATATATTTATTTCAATCAAATAAAAATGACATATGTAAATAAAGAGTGACTCCCAATTTACGAAAGGCATCCTTGGTTAATCTTCAAAGTCGCTGAACTGAATATGTCCAGATTTTTATGGCATATACATAACGTTTATGGAACACATTAAACTTTTATTTACTCATTTAAATATATGCATAAAATAAACCACGGCTAAAAGTGTGAGGCTCAGCTAGAAGCGACGAGTACATAAGATTTTTCACGATAGTTCTCTTCAAGATCATACGGGCATCGGTAACGCGCGACAGGTATCCTCGGGCTTTGGGCGTCGTAAGCCGCTAATACAGCGCTAATTTAGTGCCCAGCCACGCGACAGCTAAGCACCCGGTAATGCTGTTTGATTTATGGCTTGCGCAGGTAACTACACTAGCTGACATAAATTACCTGAACCTGACATTCGCTTAATAGAACCTTCCCCAACTGTTTAATGGAAATTGAAGGCTCTGCGTGAGCTCAATTTGATGATCTGTAGAAGTTAGAAGAATTATTTGTCATAGAGTATATTATTTTTAAGCTGCTAAGTGTACTTTGCTCCTTAAAAATAATGTTATATCCTATAATAGTATAATATATATAGTTCTCAGTACACCTATACATTTACCCAGGACATTGTTCAAGTTACAGCGATGAAACGGTTTTAATTGAAATACTTGCGAAGTAGTGTCGTTATTTTATTATAAGTTCGGGTATTTAATAAAGTGTTCAGTTATTAGTTTGACATTGAATGAAATAAAAATAATCTAAATATCAAAAAATCCGAGCATAATACAAGAAAATCAAAATTTTGTAATGAGTTCTCAATGAATTGTAATTATATAAAGAATTATCATGTATAACTAATTAAAATTATTATATTTAATATGTTAGCCAGAAGCTATGGAACATCTACTCCTATTACACAGTAAGGAAATCGTGAGGTTGACGGCTTTTACCCCGCGGGGTCGGACAATCTGAACGTGAATAATAAAAATCACATTAATTATCTCTACATTATCTCGAGTCTATATTGGATTGGAAATTTGATAAATTATATTATCCGCCAAAATTTCATTCGCTTTAAAATTATTTACATATTATATTAGTTCTGAAGGTGCTCCGTGAGCTCAGCGCTCGGTTGAGATTAAAATGTGGTTTTCACTGTAAATATAGGCGCTAATTAACTTAATGGATACATGGCGCGAGACATCCCACACCGTACTTAGCGATTTTATTCTTTATTATCTCGAAAAGTGTCGCTCTAGCATAATATTTCATGTTATTTAATATGGATATGTTACAAGGTACTCTTTGTGTGAAAATGTCAATGGGCAAAGTTTCAGCGTGTCAGAAGACTTAACTATGATTAGAAGCATTAGGTGAGTTTGATGGATCAAAATAGTTCGAGAAACCGATCGATTCGACGCGAAGAGACTTCAAGTGACAGTCTAGAATATACTTCTTTTGGGTGTCAATACAATTTAGTTATAAAGCTCTTTTGAAGCGAATTGTTCGTGACTCTAGGTTAATATTTCTATTTTTAGTTACGTCTTATCCAATGTAATAATTTATTTAAATACCACAGTACTAGTGATAATATACTGTTTATGTATTTTAAGTATATATCATTGATTTAAACAAAATATTTACGATAGCTATGACAATGTTTAAAACATACGAAGGGCAGTTATTCCAAACAACTAATTATTTCCTTAATAACGACATATGAAATTCTAATTTTAATATAAAATACGTAAGAGTTCTTAGTGAGACTACAACAGGGAAAAGATTATGCCACTTTTATTATGAATAAAAGAAATTTACAAAATATGCAATGTCTAATTAATTAACTGATATCAAAGCGTCGTCAAGCAGAACTCCAAAAACACAACTAGATGAAAATTAAAATAAAAACAAAAAGGAAAATCTGAGCGTTTTTAAATTAAGAAAGTCATTTTCATCACAAAAAGACTAAAGAGGCCTCGTTCTTAAATTTTAAGCCAAATAAACGGTACCGAGAATTGAGATTATTTGTTTGTAACGGCCCATGAAAACACGACGAGTTGGCACTTTACTACTTACTGAATTCTTATTACAATCTTTATGTGAACTAGTTTATGCCGCCGTGTGCCGTCGTGAATATGACTATCTTCAGAATCGACAAATATTATAATAGCGGAGTCGACAGACGTTCTATACATAAGTCTTAAAAACATACCCTAAAATTTTTTGTAAATCTAAACAATTCCTGAATTCACTTAAACACACACAAAAATTTCATTGAAATCGGTCCAATCGTTTATAAGAAATATATTACAAACAGCACATGATTAGAAGATTTATGTATATTAAGAATAAAAAAATAACATAAATCACGTCTATGAGAAAATAAAAGCAACTTTAGTAGCCCTAGCCAAATGTCATCTCAAGTATTTATTATTCAAATTGGTTACAAAAACATTCACAAGATAAATTTTTAAATTATTTATTTAAAAAAAGTCTTTTATTATTTATTTATTTAACATAATACGAAAGAAAATTATGTAGTTTTGAAATATATTTTATATAATTTAATTTGCTCCTACTCCAATTCCCTCTAATTAACTTTCTTACATATTTTTTCTGATCTAACTTTTTGAATTTTCTATTCACAATTAATATTCAAAGAGACTGAAAAACTGAGTTATCTATTACGGGTCTTTTACAACCCCAAATAATTCGAATGTCTTAAATTAACTGCATAGGCGGGTGTTATGATATCTAAGCAATATGTTACGTTTCCCGAAATAAATATCGAAAGTCGAGATCAAGATACAATAGCACTGGTTCGTGTATTATTTCTAAACAACCGATAAACATCCTATTTCTTTTCAACTCGTGGCGTGTTATCTGATACGTTTTGATCGACTTCAAAGGAAAACTTTATGATTGTTTGCTTTGTGAGTACGTGCTCTCGCAGAATAGCGCATTGAGCGTATAGGTTAGCGCTTAGCCTCTCTACAAAGTGTGATGCGTATTTAATACTTGTATCGCTATAGATACAGACACTCAACGTAAAAAAAAATCGTATAAACGCATCACTTGAAATAATATGGCTTGTAAAGCTCGTTCGGGCATTGACTGTGCTGTTTACAGATCAATGACAAACAAAACTACATATAGTAATATAGTGTTAAATATTGCATATTTATAGAAATGTGAAAACTAGTAATCTGTTGATAAAATTAACTCTTGTGACTCAGCAAAGATGCTTTGCGGTCCCAGAGTATTGTCGATAACATGAAAACGTCTTTGACTTCATTCCCAGGATTAGGGGCTTTTTTATCCCTTATCCTCGAAGCAAACCAATTTACTCCAAAGCTCGTCACCAGTTCGAAAGAAAAACACAAGTCAGCTCAATGTTTGCTACGCGCTTATTGAGTTGTGGCGAATTGCAATTACTTCGGTCTTATATTCTATTTCCTATTAAGCACAGGGTATCAAATATTATTTTCTTGCTCTATTTTGAGTATAGAATGAGAATCTGCATAGACACCTATGAATGACGTTTGGAAATTTCTTCTACCTTTTCTTTCTAATGTATTATATCACTTAAAACTGTCCCTAAAAGTGTTGAGTCTAGCGCATGAACCATGGCTACTTTAGGTTAACGTAACACAAAACACTATATTAACATAATTATTGGCGTCATACGGCGCGGTGGAGACACGGGCAAAGTGTGTCGTTGTGATATATATAATATTATGTAAATGGACTATTAGAACGGGTCTAATGAGATACCGAGAGACGAACGTGAGTCGCTTGATGTACAACCACAACGTCGGGATATCACGGGTTACTTAGAGGGTTCGGAAACATGAAACAGCATTTTTTTTACATACGATACTAACTTCACAGAATATATATATTTCCTTCTGTTCGTGTGTTTGTCACTAAACTGCCTCTAAACGCCTAGACCGATTTTCATGAATTTTGTAAGGAGATTCGAGAATGGTTTAGATTCACAATTGGGTTCACTGGAAATTGACTTATTAATTAATGTTTTATTTGAAGTAGTAGTTGATATTGGAATATATTACATTGGATCCGGCAGGCTACGCTATCATAACAATAGAAAATATTCAATAATATTCGATATTTTTATTATAATTTTCACCAATACGGTCCAGATAGTTTTAGCCTATTTAAAACATTTGAAATTTTCGAATTAAAGAAGTATGTACAGGACGACTTCTGTCGGGTCCGCTAGATTATTTATATATTTATTCTACACGGTGTGTTGCTAATATAAAAAAATACAAATACTAAATATCATTCTAACGAGTAGGTTAAAATAATAAAGGAAGTTTCGAACTTAATATCAAAATAGAACAAATGTCAATTACACAAATAATTCCATATTATGATATTAATTTGTATAATTGAATATTAAATGCGAATTGAACATAAGAGCTAACATCACACCGTTTCACGAGCTAAAATTGACACTTGGATCAAACAATATTAACTAATTAAGTGCCTACACAAAAAGTGAGCATAATAACATAATTATTTAAAAAAAAGTAAACAAAAAGCTATCTTATTTTAAACGTAAATAAGCATAAAATGATTTGACAAGAATATTTATAAAATATTTAATATTAGGTTCGTCGCGTTTGCTGCCTCCGCCCCCGCGGCCCTCTAGCCCGGCCAGCCAACACTAAGGACAATATAATTAATTTTTATTATATTTAAACGTTATTTTTAATTGTCATTCTACGAAAACGTCAAGAAGATTTTGAATACTGACTCACTTCGATTCATTTGGGCCCTGTTCATTGGCATAACTATATTATTTTGCAAAACTCAGACACTAGAAAATTATTTTATTACGTGACACTACGAAATATAATAAAAAGTTTTGTGGGTCCTATCATCGATTTCCGTAGCGTTATACGTAATAGTAGTTAGTATCATTATTCATATTATAACGTTACTTATACTATGGCGAGACTGAAATAACAACTGCCAACATTTCTGATTCTCGTTGTTAGGCGTTAGAAGAATAAAATCTTTTGTACCTACCTAATGGTGCAATGATACTATACAAAACAAAATATCAGTCCTCAACGTTTTCCTGTTAAAAGATATCTGTCATGATTTTGCTCCTTTAAAGTACGTCTAATTAACTACCGCTTAAATGACAAGCCATGGTCACAAACGAGAACTATAAATAGCTTTGGAGTGGTCTATTAAAGATATTTTCATCTCCTTCAAAGCTTGAGAAGCCGTCGACGGAGTTATCTATCGTGAGAGTTTCAATAAGAGGTATTGGGTTGCTCTAGAGGTTAGTCAAGCACCATTAGCGAAGAGGTTACGTAAGTAGTGTCAATTTTCGAAAATCAAAAGTTTACAGACACTTCAACGTGATCAATTTGAACTTAAATAGAGGTTTAATATTTTTCACAAAAGATATCGACAGAAGAGTATATGGTATAGGTAAATAATTATTTAGAAGGATCTCTATCCACACCAAGTGAACGCAAACGCGTTACAGGCTGTGTAATTTTTCCTGAATAGGTAATTACTGGGGCCGGTTGCTGCGGCTATTGTCTGACTGTCGCTAATTATCGAGCCGTTGTGTGCGACCGGCCAGCTGGAAGCCGTTCATCAAGGAGAACCACTCCAGCTAAGATATTAACATTCAGTTCTTTATTCGAAAGCAGGCTCTAATGGCGTAACTAGACAGTTGTTAAAGTGTTAAGAATCAAGACAAGATTACAAATATAAAAGCTATAGAAACCATTATATGATCATTGTTCTGTCAGTTTATATATATAATAAAAAATAAAAGAATTACAAAGGAATTTTATTTGAAAATTAGGTGTATGAAGTTGAAAATCACTAGGTACGTGCAATGTTGAACTTCGCTAATGGAGAACTTATGGGCAGTAGTAAAATAAGACATGAGCTATAAAAACTTGGCACGGAATTTGAATGAGATGGATGACAGCCACAGATGCGCCGTTGGTCAGTTCCATAATCGACTTTTTTTAACAATGTCAAACGCAGTATAATTTTGTGAGAAACGAATTGAAATTATAACATTTATTTTGTCTTGAATTTGACGTGAAGAAAAATAAATAAGGTATTTATCAAAAACTATATCTATGAATAATATTACAATGTCTGTTTGTAATGCAAATATACCGATTTTGACACAATTTATAGAAATTTTGATTGTTTATTTGCTTCGTCAATTTTTAAAAATGGCTAGTCCAACTTTAATAAAACTTTTTGGGAAAATAGCTGATATTATTGCGTGTAACATAGGTACTTTTTTACTATTGCGAGTTAAGTCACGGACGATAATATAGTAACCAACTATAATTAAATAGCTTTTGTAACAAACAATATGGGAAAAGTAAGACTTTTTAAAAATAATAAAAATGTTAAAAAATACAATTTATGATAGTCAGTTATGTAAGACACTGCATCTAATTCTCTCATAAAGCGGTTAGTCCTAGTGTCGTGTCGTCACCTGCAGCGCCCGGGGCTCTTTATTACTTCAGCAGTTGTGTGGAGAACATTTGACGTGACCAATTAAACATGCAAAGCAGAAAGTGATAAATACATTATTTCACTATAATTTTCTTTTTGTATAACTCTAAATGTCTCATATAATTAACATATTCCGAATATAAATGTGTTCATATATCTATTAATTTGACTTCCTTCCTGGAAGAACCATTACCTAATATGTTTTTCCTACAACTAGGTTATGTCAGACAATAAAGACTGAAAATAATGGAAAAACATGATAGAAACTTTAGAGACAATTCGTTAAATATAGAATTACTTAACGAACGACAATAGATTACGAAAGAATTTAACTTTTAGGGCACATAGTCTCTATGCTCTCTGAAAAATACTAAAGCGCGAAGAATGGCTTAGTTGTATTTCTCTACCACTGGGATATTAAAAAAGCTAACACAAAGTATTATTTATTATGTTAAGAATTCCCGATTCTTAATCCCTGAAGGTTGGTCCTGCGCCCCTGCCCGGCTCCCACTCGTTCGCCCTGCCCTTTGCACGATCCTTCGTCAATATTTTCTTCTCATTATTCACAAAGGATTAAATTGTAAAGATATTTCTACCAAATCCCCTATGTACTGTACCCAGTAACGATCAATACTTACATTGTATTCGTGTAACATTGTTATAGATAGTACAATTCTTAAAATAGTAAGTGTGCCGTGATTACATGTGATGTGTGCTCAATTAGGTACAACTAGAAACAGGTTGTAGAAAATAAACTATGACAATAAAAAACACGAAGATTTTGAAGGGAGCATCAAAACTTGAACGATTATCACAAACTCAAAGGTGTCCCAGAGCGAACGCCCTCAAAGCTTTTATGTAAGATCACATCTATTTACAAGTCAATCTACATAAATTACGAGAGAAATGAAACGAGCGGAAATGGAGCTGATAAGATCGTCTTCATGACTGCAGGGAAATGTTTTGATTAATCTAATCCATTGTTTGTGAGGCGAGGGCTGTTAGCGGTGAGCTTGACTGCTAATTACAGCAGTCAACTTACGCGTTTTGTACTCTGTACAAGACGCGTAAGAAGTTGATATATGTACCAAGAGATATGGCTTCAAGATGGAAGTTTATTTTGTGTCTTTATATATATATATCTCTATAAACGTACGGATCTAGAAATATGGAGAACAAAGAAAGAATTTATATAAGAATTGAGGTCTAAAATTGTTATAAATTCAGACTAATAAATGAAATAATTATAATAAACCTACTATTTAGTGTACATATACGTCTCGACATACACCTTAGTCGGAAAATTAGATATTTCATCAGATCAGGCAACGAACCCTGATCGTAAAATAAGATCTCAATGTTTCAATGAAATTCGCGAATGGTGATATGGTGTTACCATGGCAGTTCTTGTTTAGGTACTATTTTAAATATTTTTCCATTTGTTAGAATAGTTGTATTTTCCCTTTTGTACTGATAAAATAAGTCAATAAACGAATATAGAGAGGTGTTTCAGCGGGACAGCGCTCAGAACACGGGACAATAAATTTAAAACTCAATTACCAACTCCAATGAACTAAACAGAAGTTAGTAAACATTATCAGATTTGTGCCGTTCGCCGCCCACCCGCCGTCCGCTTGGAACAGATGTTATTTTCAGTTATAATTGTTTAACTAACTCAAATAAACAATATAGACCTGTCTATTCAATACTGATAGTGATCCGTTGATAGAAAATATGGACTCAATCGAGCTATTATTTATTCAAATGTCGCGATCGCATAATCCACTCTCGTGGGAATTCTAATAACAAAATATGTGTTTTTTTTAATATACAGATGTTAAATTACATATTCATTAACTAACACATCGTGCAATTCATTTACTACACTGATAAAGCTTTTTAAACCCCTTTGAGCATATAAAATCACGTAATCATGGTATTTTTTTTTACTAATTGTAATATTTATTCTTTAATATTAATTCATTTTAAAAATAGGCGTATAGAATAGAGGCGTATTAAGAAACTTATTATTTCAATTAGAGCCATGTCGGCGAGTACCTCTGACTGGCAGTAGCCGGAAATACAACGTATACACTTTATTGCTGTCTGTTAAATATGTACATGTAACCACAACACGATACATTGTACACTTTTGTATAAATCCCCTATCATTTGCCAGAAAACAATATCTGTACCCACGGCAGTGTTTCTAACCAGTGTAATTTCGCTTCCACAAAATTTACTTAGTTTTAATAATTTGATGAGATAAAATATTTTACAATATTGGGAGAGGTGGAATGTTGAGACAGATTTCAGTGCATATATTACTTTACAATTCGTGAAATCATTTTAATATTAGAAAGTAATTATCTAAAGACAAATAACTTCTTCAAGAAAAAATGTATATTACTCGTAAAATTGCCGACATTCCTCGACAAAATTGAAGCTTTTGGAATTCGTTAATTAAACTAGTGATCCAACGAAAATAACAATTGCTCTCAACGCGCTCTCGAGTTCGAAGGCTGCCGTCTAAAAGGCAATTGAGTATATTTATTGTTTCATACAAAACGTACGCAGTCACAGCGATGTAGGTCATTTCGTTAAATAGGGAAATAACTAAATTAAGTTACACAATCCGTCTGTTGAACGCAATATATACAGAAAGGCAGATTAATTATCTTTACTGGATTGCGGCTGTCGGTTTAGTTATACTTTCGACGCGGGCTCTCAACTTCGGGTCAGTAATAAAATGTTTGCCAATGATCAACATCTATAAACTTTGTGTGTAGGCGGTGTAATTAAAATAATTTAATCCTTTTATGAAATAAGACTTTTATTTGTATGCGTT
>JAOSYY010027910.1:0-44156 GCA_025727935.1 Hebomoia glaucippe | reverse complement strand
CGTCGGTAAAACAGATGTTACCGACGGAAAAAAAGATGGCGCGTAACGGAAAAATGTTACACTAAATTTTTTTCCAAACCCGATAAAGAAGTTTCACTTCAAAAAGAAAGATAGACAAGTGCGGAATTAACTTGATGGTTCCAATGAACTATTATCATTATTTATTTCATAAATTTAAAGTGCATATAATGTTAGGAAAAGCAAACACTTGCAATATATACTTTGCGGTTTTCTATCCATAACCTATTAACATACAATTTACTTTCTCTATAATACAACAGCTAAACAATTGACAACAATCAAGAACAATTCATATTGTAAATGTGATAATGATGTAAAATAAACAATATTTCTTTATGTCAGGGGTCAAGTGATTGGCGCGATCGTTGCTCGATGTAACCAGATTGAACCGGTTCAGTTTATACAGAAATTGTTACGCATTATCTATAAATCATTTTGTAAATTGTTGGAGAATTTCTTAACGTCAGCGATATTTAATGGTTACGTCGTTAAGTAATTATCTAATTTTAACTAATAGAGGATATTGTGTATTATGAATATTACAAATTGGATTATATAGATTTGTTATGTATTTTATAAATAAACAAATAAACACTTTTATTTATTTACGACGTCCTTCTACCAAACTTTTCCTGGCTTCTCTATCTTTTGTAACAAAGAATTTGAAGAATTTAAGTTAGTTCTAATCGTGCTATTCTTATAAAACTTTGTGTTTATTATACTATAAGTAGAGTAAAATAGTGAAGTTCAAAACTATTAACTAAGTATGTCGAGATGGATCCGATCGTATTATTTCTAAACGAAATCGCTAATCGGTTTCGTGATAATAGATGATTTCTGAAGATTACTCTATAGTAAAAGTATAGGAAGTAAACAATATCTAAATTTTCCATGAACCAGAGAAGAACATTAGCCTATAAACGATATAACGACCTCGACACGACGTGCCAAGTAAATTGAGTTCCCGATATTTACAATGATAGGCCCGACTTTCTTGAACCACTTAAACACAATCACCGAACGGCACAAAACCGCTTCTATCTGGATTTGAAACGCTATTAGTATATGTTAAGACACCATGATAATAGTATTTTGATGATCCGGAATTTACCAGTTTGCTAAATTTTTAATGAGTTCTAAAATTGATTGACAATCATTTTATTTGAGAAACCCAAAAAATTGAACTTTTAAGTTTTTAACTACCTAGCCAAAGTAACAGAAGTGAATGTTAGTAATTTTTCTACGAATCAATCCATTAATAAACTTTCATTTATATAAAATCATGTACATGATTGTTAATTAACGTCAATTAAGCTAAAAATACTACTTTTTAATTTTTATTTTTCCCTCTAATTTTGGTGAAATATCCAATTAACTTTAGCAGCCCCTGGCTAAAAAGGTTGTAATATTGATGCGGACTTTGTTTGTCACTGACATAACCGACATGTTTTTGAGCTATTCTTTTATTTGTGTAATAATCTAGTTTATAAGAATAATGAAAGGGACAATTTAAAAATTTCTCCAAACTTCAGTTCTGTAACTAACTACTATAAGACATACTATAGCTCTTACATTATTTTTGAAAAAGTAAATAAATAAATATTATATTATATAAAATGTATAATTGTTACGCCCATTACACGAAACAAAAAAGCCTGGCTGAATAAAACCTTATTTATGCTGCATTTCAATGCCAAACTCTAGACTACTAGTATTTTCAGGTAGGTACGTCACAGCCTAAGATTTTCTATACATAGAATATCTTCTTAATAAGGACACTTTGTTTAAGTTTTCTTTTAAATAAATATTGTTGGTTGTTGCGTTGTTTATTGGTGATCGTATTCGTTGTTTGTCTGTATTTATAAATATCTATACACTAAAGTTATAATGTTTTAGGTCTTTACTTTATACATTTTTCTAAAATAAAATAAGCCACTTTTTTATTTAATTCTTAAATATTGTTTTTCTTTTTAAACTGAATATGCTGTGAAATTTCATATATTAAATAATTTACGCGATATTATAAATCATATTCCTTTTAAAATTATATCAAAATGATAAATATTAATCACTGCAAATTGTAAATTATTGTAGTCAATAAAAGGATTTTAATTACCATATAAAAATTAATTTAAATATTATTCTAAGATTAAAAGTTACATCCATTCATATATCGTATAGTTCTTACAATATATTTATGTCGAATATAATTTATAAAATCGAAAAATATATGATATCAACAAATTTTATTTTACGGACAAAGCGATTATATCGATTCAATTACCTCTAAAAACGATTATAATACAGAATTCCTTGTTTCGTACCGAAAAGAATGAGTTAGTTGTTTACAGCTAATCTCAAGGTCATGATGCAAAAAAAATCAGCTGTATTGACGCTTGAAGAATATTTTGAAAACAATGACAATACTAATATCACACTGAAATGCTGATAGCAACCGCACCACCAAGGATAAGACGAACTTGTATCTTTATATAGGCTCAATAGATCGGTTTCTTGTTAGTTAGACCGCAGTCATTACCGCGACTGGACGAAAGTTTTAAATATAAAAATTGTATACAAATTATTGCTACAATGCCACCTATAGCTGTGCCTAATGAGGTAATCATTTTTGGTTTTGTTTTAATTTTATTGTTAATAGAATATTCTAAATTAGATTTTTTATGAATTTTTTTGTTATTAGTGGTTTGAATTGGAATATTTAAAATTTTCTAGGTGCCAAAAAAATCGCTTCGAATCGCAATCATCGGGCAGAGCACTTTTGCAGCTGAAGTCTTTAAATTGCTTCTCAAGGAGGGCCATCAAGTTGTCGGTGTGTTTACAGTACTGGACAAAGGCAATAGAGAAGATCCCTTAGGTAAGTTTTTTTCAAGTATTATTACTAAATTAGTTTATGCTAGAACTTATGTTTAAATATGTCGTGCTTTTGTTGCATATATTTCAAGGATGGTTTGTCGCATTTGTAATATTTTAATTTCACTATCTAATTGGCGTTTTGAAATATCCATGAGATTTATTGCTAAGACCGATATATTAAATTGCTCTTGATATTATAAAATAATCTTATAGCAAATAGATGGATTGTTTTTATATATATTTAACAGTTGTAACTAATTATTAATAATGACCTATATATCTCAGTTCTTCAGAACAATGAGATATCTTCCTTCAACCAAAAATATCGCTATTTACAACAAATAGTTATCTTCATTTAATAATAATTAGTAAAATGACTAAATATTTATAAAGATAATTAAAGAGTTAACTAATTAACATTTATACTTAATACTTATCATTATCAAATATCATACAATAATAAATTGAAATATTGTATGTACTTTAATAAATTAAGGTAGAACAGTCAAGATATACTAAAATTTTCATTTATTTATTATATTATATTTGTTGTGTATTTAATTTTAGCGACGATCGCCGACCAAAACGGAATCCCAGTGTTCAAATACAAGACTTGGAGAATCAAAGGGAAAGTCATTCCAGACGTTTTTGAAGAATATAAATCGGTAAGTTTTTATCTAATCAACTTTTGGGAATAAATGTGCTTTGAAACCAATAGCAGGTATTATTCCTAGTTATATACCTACATGCAATACCAGAATATTCATTTATAGTTCTATGTAGCTTTAGAACGATTGTGGAATATTTATTACGTAGAAAAAAATAATAACGCGTGTTTGAAATCAAGCTGATGGAAATAAGTAACTTGCATGCTATTAACATTGTAAGACGATTCCGTAACTTTAAACTTTACGCAAACATTAACGACAGTGAGTTCAGAATCGGTTTTTAATATATATGTATAGATATAAAAGACATTTAAACAAAAGTTAAGTTTCGTCCTAAAAATCGGATACAGTTTGTTATAGAATGTGACAATTAATAATATATTAATTATTTAAGTCCTAGATGTATCAGTTATATGTAATCATTTTATAATGTCGCGCAAGGAAATGAATTACTCTGAATCTAATTCGATCAAGATTTATATAAAGTATAGATGATTTCTTAATCACTCGTATTCTAGTTGCTCATGAGACCCGATCACATTTGATCACACTGATGACATTTGTCATTTAAAGCCTAGGCCACAAAAAGAAATTCAATAATGTAAATGACTACGAATTAACTTTACAAAAGTAATGTTTTTTAATTGATATAAACAAAATAATGTCATTCATATTTCTTAGGTTACAGATATCATGGTATTATTTATTTTAAATATAGTATGAAATTATTTCAATGGCTCCAAATATTTATCTAGTAAAAGTTTGTTTCAAGATATGTTTTGAAAATGATATAAATTTATAGCTGCCAATGTGGTCAGCTAATGATAACCCATAGCTTATCACCATGAGGCTCAGTGGTGTCTTTGACATGGTCGTTATAAAGCATAACGTATATACTGATATGGTATTTATATCATCAAGTCGCGAGTGAATATATTTAGGCTTCGAAACGCTTTTGTATCTTATCTTTCCAAGAATATACTTTGTAATTTGGATCGTATAATTGCGAATTTGCTTTTTGACTATTTATAAGTTAAAACTTAGAAGACGTCAAAAATGCTAATGTGTAATTATGGGAAACCATTTCCTAAATAACTAATTGAATCTATGACAGAATAGAAAAATAGTTGTTTATAAATATTATCAAAATATTTTTAACTTCTGTACACGTGCTTATTTTATCTTAGTCTGATTAAATTACGTAACAGTCGTCTTATTGCGTTATCAATTCTGAATACTATGCTAATGGGTTTGCTGTTGTGGAATATTATGATCATAAGAAAAAAATATGGGAAGAACTTATTCGACGTATATACGAAATCTAATATACCTATAAAATTATTAATTAAAAGTATTAACTTATAAATTAGCCCGAATTAATACTTGTTTTGTAAACAATTTTTAAGGTCATTAGGCTTATAGAGTCTATCAAATATATATATAACATTAATGATATACCAAGCAGTAAATAATTTTAATATTTTTTGCATTTTGATTAATTTTACGTCTATTTTATAATGAGTCTTAATAATTATATTAAGTAAATTGTTTTATGAACTATTACTTGTATGTTATGTATATACTAAATATTATACGCAATATGCAAATTAGTTATTTTTGATAAATTTCTACGGTATGTCATTTCGGGAAAAATAAAAATAAAAAATAAACTATTTCTACGTTCATGTAGAGTTAGACGTATAGAAGTAGAATTTCAAGAATTACATAGATCTTTTTTCCAGGTGGAAGCAGATTTGAACGTGTTACCATTCTGCACTCAGTTTATACCAATGGAGGTTATTTTGTACCCTCAGTTCCAAAGTATTTGCTATCACCCCAGTGTCCTTCCCCGTCATAGAGGAGCGTCTTCCATTAACTGGTTTGTATTTATTATATTCATTATTTAAATAAGATAGCTCTCTCCTACTTTTGTGGGATTTTTTAACCACCTATGCAAAAATAGGGGTAATAAGTTTTACGTCTCTTGCTATGCAAACTCCTGAGCGACTGGTTCGTTTTGATATAGTTTATTTAAAACTAATTAGCAATAATTTATGAATATTTGTTCAATAACATAATGAAGCAGTCAAGTTTTGTCTGAAATTTTTAATATTGTTACAAAGCTAAATAAAATCAAAATGTTCTCTTAAATATTTTTATGAAGAGTGTCATTTAGAAGTGCTTTTAAGTTAAAATATTATTTGCTTATAGGACTCTTATCGAAGGTGATACAACCTGCGGTTTATCTATATTTTGGGCAGACGATGGCTTGGACACAGGACCTATATTACTACAAAGAAGTTTCCCTTGTACCATCGATGACACAGTTGATA
Source organism: Hebomoia glaucippe (assembly GCA_025727935.1). Classification (NCBI taxonomy): domain Eukaryota; kingdom Metazoa; phylum Arthropoda; class Insecta; order Lepidoptera; family Pieridae; genus Hebomoia; species Hebomoia glaucippe. Next base: position 38,260 of record JAOSYY010027910.1, on the reverse strand, counting down.
CAATATACAACAGATATTTATATCCAGAAGGTTAGTTTCATTCAATTTATATTGATTAATTTCTTAATTCTTTCTGGCCTATTTATCTAGCAGATTTGCTATTTTTTTGAATACGGTTGTTTTAGTGGTCTTTTAACACTTTTTTAAACAACACTTTAAAAAATGCCCCAATGTATACAGCATCGATATGCATCTATTATCAAAATAACATAATATAGAGGTAAATAATATTTCGATTCAAAGATTTCATTTTGAGAATATTACTTTTAGGTATCAAAGCTCTAGCGGAGTCAGTTAATATGGTAGCAAATGGTACTGCACCCAGAATCAAGCAAACGGAAGAGGGAGCTACTTATGATCCGGCTTTGTTTAAGCCTGAAACTCATCAGGTACCGTTTTTAAAGCAATTTATTAAATAGTGATCTGTCCCACAATCATACTTATCAAAATCATAAAAATCTACAGATCGATTAGTATCGATCATCAAATTCGGCAATTTTAGTCTATAGAGACCAGACACATATTTAAATCGAATTTTCCATGTAGATCACTAATAAAATTAATTGCTACATATTATATAAATATATTTACTTACAATTTGAAAAATCTATTTCCAGATTGACTGGTCTAAAGGTGGTATAGCGTTACACAATTTTATTCGAGGTTTAGACTCATCTCCAGGTGCAACCACCAGTATCAAACCACAAACCAAAGATGGTGTAGATGAAAATAGTGACGCGAATATTGAAATAAAATTATTTGGTTCATCACTGTGGGAAGGCGAATACGAGGCAAAGGGCGACGAAATACACATACCTGGATTAAATAAACCGGCTGTTATTCATGAAGCAGGTTTATTGATTACAGCAAATGATGGAGTAAAGGTAACATAGTAAATCGAAGTTGTTAGCTTTAAAACAAAAACATATTCTTTTAAAGCATCATGATTATCCATTGTTTAATTAATATAATCTTTTGCAGTTAAATATTCAAAGATTAAAAGTAAACGGTAAAATGATTAATGCACAAAACTTCTTCAATACCAATGAAAACAAAGTCTTACTAGAGCTCACTGATGAGGAAAAGTTATTCGTTGAGAACGCCAGAAATATATGGAAAGCGATACTTAGAATTGATATTGATGATGACACAGACTTCTTTGATGCGGGAGCAGGTTCCATGGATGTTGTAAGATTAGTTGAAGAAGTCAAAGATATAATTAATGTCGAATTACAGAATGAGGATATTTACATGAATACCACTTTTGAAGAGTTTTATACTATCACTGTTCTCAAAGGAAGAGGTGGGTTAGGAAGTCAAGAAATAGTATATGACGGGGTTGAACTAGATGTTAACAAAATGAAAATCAAATTTCCAACACAACTATTTATTAATGGTGAATTTGTCGATGCCGACAGCGGGAAGACCCTAATATTGATAAATCCTAGTGATGAATCCGTTATATGTAAAGTACAAAGTGCGTCTAAAAATGATGTTGACAAAGCTGTCCAAGCAGCACATAAAGCCTTTGAAGAAGGGGAGTGGTCTAAAATTAGCGCTAGGGAGCGTGGTCAAATATTATTCAAGTAAGTTAATAATTTTATAAATTCACATTATCTGAAAATAATAATAATACGACATTCTCGATACCAATTTTATGAAAATTTAACCATGTTGATTATCAGGTTAGCAGACTTAATGGAACAACACAAGGAGGAACTAGCAACTATTGAATCGATCGACTCAGGGGCTGTATATACATTAGCGCTTAAAACCCACGTAGGCATGTCTATAGAGACCTGGCGATACTTTGCTGGTTGGTGTGACAAAATTCAAGGATCTACAATTCCTATCAACCACGCCAGACCGAATCGGAACTTGACAATTACAAAGAAGGAACCCATAGGTGTATGTGCACTAATCACTCCATGGAACTATCCGTTAATGATGTTGTCGTGGAAAATGGCTGCTTGCTTAGCAGCTGGCAACACTGTAGTTATGAAACCTGCAGCAGTAAGTATAGAAATGTATATATATATATATATATATATATATATATAAATACATAAAAACACTTCATTATGAGCATATTTTAATAGCTTTTGTTTGTCCAGGTATGTCCATTAACAGCGCTTAAATTTGCCGAACTATGTGTTCGCGCAGGAGTGCCCAAAGGAGTCGTGAATATTCTTCCAGGAAGCGGTACCGTAGCCGGTCAGGCTCTTGCTGACCATCCACTAGTTAGGAAACTAGGTTTCACTGGCAGCACTGAAATTGGTGAGTTCGAGATTTTTCAGTACCCGTAATTTTAAAGACGAAAAGAGAAGTGACAACAAACCTGATTAGATAGATTTTAATAGATATGTAATTATATTTATATAGTACTAAAAAAATTTTTTTTCGTTAAGGCAACAATAAAGGTATAATAACTGATTTTTATTTTCTTTTTACACAGGTCAAACAATAATGAAGTCTTGCGCAGTGTCCAACATGAAAAAGGTATCTCTAGAATTGGGAGGAAAATCACCATTAGTAATTTTTGAAGATTGTGAAATGGACAAGGCTGTGAAAAATGTAAGTAGAGTTATTTTTGTTAACGTGAATTATATTTTCACCTGCAGTGTTTTTCCTCAAACTAAACTGATTTAGTACAGTAATTATATGTAAGACGATCAAAATTCTTTATAAATTTGGTTATAATTAACAAAATCTTCAATATAATTATTCAGGGAATGGCATCAGTATTTTTCAACAAAGGTGAAAATTGTATAGCAGCTGGACGCTTATTTGTAGAAGAAACTATACATGACGATTTTGTAAGGCGAGTCGTAGTAGAAACTAAGAAAATGAGTATTGGTGACCCCCTCAACAGAGGAACAGCTCATGGTCCACAAAATCACAAAGCGCATATGGATAAACTTATAGAGGTGACAAAGATAATTTGCTATACAAAAACCACGGTCAGATTATTTTTAGATTCCCAAGAAATTGTTACGTTTTACTAAATGTTGTGTAAATTCTACTGGTATTAAATCAGCTTTACTTATCACATATTTTTTCTACAAATGATCATCTTCATAGAACAAAAACTGCAGAATTAAAAACACAAATGTTGTGATTTAATGAAAATATTTTGTTTTTCTAGTTCTGCGAGCGTGGTGTAAAAGAAGGCGCTAAACTTGTATACGGTGGAAAACGGCTTGATAGACCTGGTTTCTTCTTCGAACCTACAATATTCACAAACGTTACCGATGACATGTGGATTGCCAAAGAGGAATCATTTGGACCCATTATGATCATCAGCAAATTTAGCAGCAAGTAAGCTTTGAACCAAACAAAAATTATTTATAACAACAGTATCCGTCATTACCCGTGTTCCAAGACGTGACGTGATATAAATATAAAAATTTTAATTAAACTCCGGAAAAAAATTATTAAACGGCTGTACAGATTCGTAAATTACAGCTATGAATTAGCTTGTGTGTTAGGTGAATGATTTTCTCATAACTTGCATAAACATGGACAAACAAGATTAAATAATTAATCTTCCAAATATTATCGTCTTTATTTCACTTCTTTACTCAAGCAAACTTCGAAATAAAAAAATAACACTCTTTTGCAGATATATCGACAAGTTTAAATAAACAAGAATCCAATTCTGTATATAAAATAATATAATTATTTCATATTTTATTTAACGAACTACCACTACAAATATTATATGTCAAACCTATCTTTTGGTGTCAGGGATTAAGACACATTTTAATGAGCTTTAAAACTAGATTCTAACTTAAGTAAAGTACTGGAATACGATGTCTATTTGCTTTATTGCTTAAAGATCTGGTTAAGTATTTATTTTTTTTATGCTAACATGTTTGTACTTCTCAGAAATATAGAGGATGTAATTCGCCGGGCGAATAACACAGAATACGGTTTAGCGAGTGGCGTTTTCACGCGTGATGTGTCGCGAGCGATGCAATTTGCGGAAAAAATTGACGCTGGCACCGTTTTCATTAATACATACAACAAAACAGACGTCGCAGCGCCATTCGGCGGCTTCAAACAGTCCGGTTTTGGAAAGGATCTCGGTATGTACGAAACTTATACATATAAATATCTAGTACTAGGAACTTACTCAGTGTCACCTGCGATGATTTTATCGAAACTATGTAATGACAAAAATGAATGCCATTTTTACTCTTAATATTCGCCATCTACAGGTGACAGACCGGTGAATGTTGGCTTCCTAGTTTAGTCAAAACACATAGACAAAAAAGACTGATATAAAACTACGTATGTGTTAAAAGTACTGTATACATATATGCTTTAAGAAAAATCTGTTAGATATATTTATTTGTTTGCTAAAATGTGATGATATCAACTAAATTATTATATTTTTTTGTTGCAGGTCAAGATGCTTTGAATGAATATCTCAAAACGAAAACGATTACTTTAGAATATTAAGTCGATTGTATAAATTTATTATTAAGATGTTTTTGTTTTTTGTAAATAAATCTAGCTTTAATTGTATTTAAGATTTTTACTAAAATAATGTTATGAACAAAAATAAAATTGTTTTTCAACTTGTGTAATGCACGTGTATTTTTCTCGTGATTATATTTCTTGTGTTTTTAATGACTTTAAAATTACAGAATATTTAATAGCGTAAAGGCCCTAAAGTTACACGATTACGTGCATTTCAATATTCATCTCATAGTTAGTTTCTTAAAATCGGTTTGTTTATGTAAAGTTATCGTGTAATTTAGTCTCAATCGGCATAATGCTAAACGAGCGCCACAATACTAAATGTGAAAATAATGAACAGTATGCTCGTTTGACCCCTTATAACATAAAAATATAGTTACTTATTTACAACAATACCAACGGATTAATTTATGTGTACTAAACCTTCGACATAAAGGAGCTGATAGACAATCTCGTTTTAGCTTGATCAAGGACACAAAACAAAACACATCATGCTAATTTCATAGTTTATATATATAAACACATATCGTAAAGCCTACTTTGCGGTAAGCAGGCATATCTTCCACTACTTATAGTAAAATTTATGAAAAAGAAGTTTAACATCGAACGTCCTCCTTTTTTGAAGTCAGTTAAAAACTATTAGTTTACGAATGTACAATGAAAGTAACTAACTATAATATGATGGCCTGATATCTTATTTAGTGGTTTGATACGGATTTTTTATAAACACGCATAGTGTCGTATAATATACATAATAATAACGCAATTAAGATCGCGGTTCAATGCCTACTACCTAATGTCATCGAACATATATTTTGATGCTCGAAAAATATTGGAATAAGAACGTATCCGTAATTACTTTTGACAGTTCAGCAGTACTGTCATCTGACAATTCGATGTTTGAATTCCGACGTCTGACAGCAATCAATATATTTATAGAAACAAGTAACAACCTAGGAGTGACAATTTAAAATAAATACTTTGGGAATAGAAATAAGGGCTGTAGCAATTGTTTTATAAATATGGTGAAGGTTCCACCTCGTGATTTATCGCCATTTATGCAGGCCTTCAGAAATTATCTCCTCGGGGTAATTTTATACTTTAGATTTATCATTATGTAATAAGCTGTTATTCCTATATAAAGATTAGTATAAACTGTTTTTAGAGAAAGCATACAAATGCTTTGAGATTTGAGCCTTTCCTTGCGGCCAGGACTCAACCACCACCACAAATTCCTGATGGGCCTACACACAAGTATGTAAATAATATACTGTCAACAATAATTTTAGTCTTTGCAATTACTTCTTTAAGACTTATAAATAAAAATAATACAATTATAATGTATAGTTATTTAAGCATTGGTAACATACACATATAATTGGTAATATACTAAAAAACATTTATTTACTTTCAATTTTATTATGAATTTTTAGACATGCTCAAAATTACTACCACACTCGGGATGCCCGTAGAGAGGTTGCGCCGCCACTAGATATAACTACAAAATTGTTAACTACAGGAGCCGAAAAGGGGTAAGTGACTTTCCTCTTGATCCTTTCTTTTTGGAATTAATGATAACTCATAAAGCCAATAAAGTCTGCTATCAACATAAAATATTTTCAAGTATAGCAGGCCAAAAGTAAAATTCATTTTTTTTAATAACACTCATTAATCAATTACTTATTAAAATATATTTAATAGTTATAAACCTTTACTATCTACATACTTTAAGCAAGATTATGTAAACTGAATGTAAATGATAGAGTAAATTATAAGATTGATTCAAAATATAGGTTATTTATTATTTTATCATACTTCTCGGCTTTCAGGGAAGCAAGAACAGCTGCCACTGTAAGACCTACACCGGGCCAAATATTTCATTGGGACAAGCATTATAATTAAGTCATCAATCTTTCAATAGAAATGTAAATTATTGTTCTGAATAAATAGGTTCTATTTAATGAGTTGCAGATGTTATTTTATTATATATGAACACTACTCTACAAACTTTATAAATGCATAATAATTATTAGAATAAAACAAGCTTAAGTAACTCTATACAACATTAATCACTGGCTAGTATAAGTTCCCTAATAATCAGTCTAGCCGTTTTCTAGAATAGCTAAATGCAAATGCATGTTTTAAAAAATATTTTTCAATAATAATTCAAAAGACATTCACATTAATTATATTTATATTTCACAAACAAGCAAACACTTAAAAAAGTAAAAACAAGATAACAAATCTGAGTTTTATTTCATTACATTGTTTAATAAATATACCTTATTATATAGCATAGTTGCCTTTAAAATTAAGATTACACACTCAAAAACTGTCATTTAAATGACGAAATTACAGCATAATAGAAATCTTAAAAGAAGTTTTTCACCAAAATATATGTACTTGTATATACATATATGTAGAAATACAGAAAAATTCAAATCATTAAGATCACATTCTTAATTTTTTTTAAGAAAATGGAAATTCACAAAATAATTGTGTATTTTACTTCATTCCTTAAACAATTTTTAAAAAGCTTTTTAATAGTTCTATAATATATTTATTCCAATAGTAAACATTTAATGCAAGTGTTAATTTATTATCCTCCACAATCTATAACAAATATGTAACCTGACATATTTTATTAATGTTAAGCCTACATATAAACATTTTAATTAATGTAATTCAAACCACAATCTTTATGATTATTCCAACTCCATATAAACAAACAATTATATGAATGTTTATCCTATTTTATAATTTGTATGTAACCATTTATTTGGCAAAAGTTCAAATATCTGAATTCAGACAACTAATGGAATTCATGGCTGTTTAGATTTTTAGGACTAATTAATTTGAGTACAAAACACATATTATGTACTCTTTCAGGTTCACTTATGATATAATTGTAATACATTTATTTCTTAATCGCTACTATCTGTGGTATCAGGTGTCTTTATCTTCATATTCGAGAACATTCCGAAGCTGAATGTCTTATACCTAGGCCTCTGCCTCCTAAACCTTTGTCATTTTTCGCCATCCACTTGTTTTCGAAACTGCATTGCATCCCCATAGGCCTTTTTTACAGCCTTCCTTTCTGTTGGTTTTCTGGATTCGATCAATTTAGCCTGATCTATAGACTTGTCTATGCCCAGAACTTCTAGTTTATTGGGCGGCAGCCATTGCCAAGTGCGTTTAACGTCAAAGAATAATACAAGGTATAGTATGGGTTCATGAGAGTAGTTTTTCTTGAGGTTTAATACATCTTGTGGTGGCACTGGGAGCGGCACTCCATTGTATATGAAACCTTTTGGCATTTTTGGGTCGATGATTAGTGCTGGGTACCACGGATAGCCTCTGAAAAAAGATTGCTTTTGTTTTTACAAATATTAGTGTTGCAAGTTGTCTAGTACTTCGTAATGGAGTACTTAAGCTTATTTTCATCTTTATGGTACTGAGTAGGTAGCTTTTTGTGCCCTACTCAAGTAACTGAAGCAGACATTATTGACAGAGTCCTTATGTATATCAATTAAATATATTTTGCTCTTTATTTCATGTTGCCTTACCAAACAACAGAATTACTACGAAAGGACGTATATTATTTATTTATTACAGAGGTAATTATAGTCAAATTGAAAATTTATTTCCTAGCAAATGCTTATGTAGTATATATTAGCAAACCTGCACTTAGCCCACACTAATTGTAACGGCTCCATTAGTATGTCATTATTAGAGCTCTTCACTGGCGTTTTCGATGTAGTAGACCTTGTACCACGGCCCTAGAACATTTTAAATCAATTAAAAAAATATATGTGCATTTTTTTATAAGGAGTTAATAAGGATATTTAGTCCTTCAAGCCGGAAATAAAGATTTTATCAAGATTTTCATGCCTAGAAAAGTTGTGAAAGTAGTTTCACCTTTTGCGGTGTTGTTGGCGTTTCGCGTTCAGCTTCCGTGTGTCGAGTTCGACGAGGCATACGACGTCTATCTGTCGTACTTCCCTCTACGTTTGATTCCAATGTCTCATTGCAACTTGAACTGATAAATATACAAAATTAATAATAAACAGCTAATATTAGCTATTTAAAACAATTTCAATATTTTATTTAAAATAATAACAATTTAATTGAATAAAAATAAAATTTGTCTGTTGTTGTTTTGCTATTGTTGTACAAAATCTATCAAGGAGGGTAAAGATTATTTAACATCAAGAATTAAGCCAGTGCATAGAGCTACTATAACCTAGTTAAACCTTATCATTATTTATGTCGGCGTGCTACGTGCAAGCCAAAAGGCGTACTCACGAGCAATTCGGTAGACTCTAGAGCAATTATACAATGCAACCATGATTACATAGCGTTTATCAGAAATTATTTACCCTTCAGCATCGGAGGAGGAAAGTGAGCAAGTACGATCTGACGCGTTCTCATCGTCGTAGTGGGTGCACGAGGAACATGACTGTGACCACACGGAGCTGCTACTTGATGACCTAACAAGATATCAAATATAAATTAAGACGATTATTTGAATTCAACACAAACGCTTAAATTTACTACAGAATAGAAGGTACTTGAGTTTGTTTTTATATCTGTGTAGCAAAACGCACCGTTGTTTTTGTACTACCAAAATTAGGATATATGAACCAACTAATGGCATATTTTCGAGTATTTAAGTAAATATGTCTTAATTTCTTAACCATATACAAGACGCCTGCCTTTTAGGAGATAACAGGTATTCTCGAGACACAAAGAGGCAAAAATAAGGGAATGGAAGAAGATAATTATTTAGGCTTTGGTGCATGTTTTTAAAATCTGTGGAATTATCAAGAATTGGGAATAAAATTGCTATCTAAAATTGTCACAATTCTTTTAAATTAAATTTAAAAAAGCGTTAATAGTCTCAATTCTTAATGATAACTTATGTTTTGCCGATGTACGGCGCATACATTACCTTGATAACGCTAAATCACTATCAGAGCCAACTTCACCGGGAGGACCGCGATATTGTAGGAAAGACGCCGGTACCGGGGTCTTACTGTCTCCCGTTAGTGATGACCTAATGCAAAAAATACATATTCTCATGTCTTCTATGGTATATACTGAATTAGTCTTAAATTATATATAATGTATTTCATATTATAAAAATATAAATACGAATCCAGCTGTTACATAAATTTTTCACTTTCCTGTAAAATTGCTATTTTTGGAGTTACGGAGCATTAAAATACTAAAAATACATATATATTACATAATTAAGGAACGTTTGCACAGACAGATGTGCAACCCCCTGTAACATTCAAACGTTGCCAAAAAATATATATATAGGAATATTCTATTAAATATTAAAATTGAACAAGTAATTAAAGTTGTTAATATATATAATGATTACCTAAATAGATCGGGCGAGGAAGCCTTATCCTGTTTACGGGGACGACCGCGTCCCTTTTTACGCGGCTCCGGGGTGCGTCCCAAGCTGGCTGATAATGTAGGCAACGTTGCTATAACAGTGTGTGTTTGCGTCACAAGAACCATTTAAAAAAAATCACACTTTTCCCGTGCAATTAAGAAAAGGCATGTTGGAGATCTCATAATTGGTTGTTGCTATACAAAATTAATTTTAATTCCCAATGCTTTCCATAAAAAGCCTTAAATAACTGACAGCAAAAACACGTCAACATTTTTTTGCTTTAGACAATGTATTTGCCACCACAAGGTTAAGGTGAAATTTAAAAAGAAAATAAATAACATACCATCCGCTCCAAAACTCCTAGGCGGGGTCGTGATTGTTGACGGTGGTACAAGGAGAGTTGGCTTCCTCAAGCCTCCCAGCAGACCCAAACCTTAAAAAAGTATTTAATATATTAACACTTACTATTAAGACTTGGAATATGACTATCAAATCGCATCCACCTCACTTTAACGATAACCTAATAGATACGACATGGCAACATGTATAATGTTTTGTTTCGTCATTTATTGCTTTTCTAACTTCCACCTATCTGTAATCTTAGTACTACATCTATATTTTTCCGATAATTCCATACATGCTAATTACTAACTATTGAAATACGAAATTATCGAAGGAAAGTTTTACCTCGGTCTACTTGTGTAATACTTACAGGTAGAAGGCGTGGTGGGCTCAGGTACCTTGGTCGGCGATTTATCTGGTGTCACCAATTTTTGTGTGCGTTCAGATTTCTTACTGACGACTATCGGTGTTTCCGAATCCGACGTCGCCGTATCTATAAAGTAAATTTGCACATTTGCACTTAACTCCTAACAAGTATACCGCTTCTATCGAGTTTAAAGTATACTAAAACTTTTGATAATGTAGTCTTTACAATTATAATATTTAATTTTATTGATATCCTACATCATCTAGTCAAAGTATTTTAAATTATGTACCCGATTAAACTTTACATAAATTGATAATGAAAAGTAGGTGAATATTTGATTTTGCGATCTCCAATTTCTACAGTAAATAATATTGGCACGTGGTGGAATCTGATCTGAACAACCTGGGTTTATATAGTACACACCAGCATCGCGTAATTGTTTGACAACAGAGTGCGTTGGACGTCCTCTTCCCCTTCGCCCTCGCCTTCCCCGTCCCCTCCCGCGGCCTCGCCACCAATTCTTATTGACTTTGTTCGCTACAACCGGTGAGTCGTCACGCTAAAACATTTAAATGCATTAAAATAACACCACAACACAATCACTTTCTCCTTTGAATAGCAAAACAAATGTTGTGCTCATTAAATTTACCGTGTCGTCATCGTCGGACGCCTGATGTACACTCGTATCTCTTGGCTCACTCCTAGCAACAGATTCCCCGCATTCGCTTCGTGTATCTGTAGTAAGAAATCAGAAAATAATTGCAACAACTCAATCGCCTACAACTATCAATAATCATTTGTGAAAGTTAAAAAATAAGATGGATTTCTTTTTATCCCATAGAAAGGCAAACGAGCATACAGTTCACGTAGTGGTAAGTGATTCCTATTACCCATAGACCAGTAAATCTGGGAGACGCGTTGCCAATCTTAAGGCCTTAGTCATATTAGAATATGTATTATTTTAATGACTTTCTTCTACAGCTTTTAGCCTGGCCACCGGCAATCCGTAATCGAGACAAAACACAAAGGACAAATTTTAAAAATGCGTTCCGTCCGGTATTCGAACCCGATACACCAGAGTCGCCGTGACTTTATCCGACCGCTAGTCTACACAGCCCCCAAATCATAGATATAGACGTTAGTCATCGTACATCAGTCTATATATTTCCGAATTCTGGAAATAAAAGCCGATAACACATCATTGGATATTAAGTGATGTCGTGTGGTTGAGGTAAACGCACCAGTAAGCGTAACCTTTATATCAGACACGCCTAAACCTAATCTAATGTATTTGCTATGGAGTATAGAAAACAATAAATTGCCATAATACCTACAATTAGAAAAACTAAAACATACCAGCAGTGCGTTCGCTGTCACTGCTACTCGGACGAGTACGACGCGAGTCACAGCTGCGTCGTCTTCTCGGACTGAGTCTAGTATCAGAAGACTCTTCGGCGTCGCCGGAGCCTGCCAGTTCGGGCATACCAGCCTCACGTACGTCGCGACGAGCTTGACGAAATATCGATTTGCATTGTTCACGCATCTTTACCCCGGCTCTATAGAGATTATCAAATGTAAAGTAACAAAATTTGCCACATTGTAATAGATATTAGAACAAAATGTAAAATACTTACTTATAGAAAACTGTATCTTTATTATTATAGGTGAGGCAGTTGTCAATCATAAGCTGGAAGTCAAGTTCGACGTCGTCAATTGTCTTGTATTGACCTTTGTCCAATTTCTTGCCCATTGTGCTGAGGTCCATTGGGTTCTTCACAACAGTGCTGTAGTCTGGCACCTGCGAATAGAACATTTCTTTACTTAATAGATTGATAACAAAAGAAGAGACATGAACAAAGGATATTTGTATCAGAGACGATGTATTATGCGTGTGTAATATTTTATATTCAGATAATGATCTGCTTAGCAATCAAACTGATACATCTGATCCTTAAAAAGATTACAAAGAAAATCATAAATACGAAAGTGAATTGAGTATACATATAGTTGGAAACTTTGGGAGATAATTATGGGCTTATTTATAAAGAAATACTTTTTTTAAGGTTGAATGGAAGTTCTGATGAGTTCTGTATGAGACTTTTTATAGTATCTAATCTTAAATTTAAGGTAAACATAGCCGCGAAGAACGTCTAGTCTATGAAATATGTACTACATAGCCATAAGTTAGCATTATTTAATTCTTGCCTCATTCAAATCAACCGGTTCAGTGAATATGTCGCTAGCGTCTCTTTGCCGCAGTTGACGTATTAATTTGTGCAGAGCAGCGCGATCCGGCCTCAAAGAGTGCAAAACGCAACGTTCCCAAACTCGTGTATACTCAGCCTTAAGACGCTCACGTTTTCGGACTAACTCACATAATAGTCTAAAAAAATATAATATTATCTATTAAATGATCACATTGCATAACTTTTTAGCCTTTATTTTTGACATGCAATTTTAAGATTGTAAGTAAATGCCTATTAATATGGAATCTGTAGTAAATTATAAATTCAATTTGGTGAAACTTCCTTGAAAGTAAATATATTTTAAAAGTAAATATATTGGAAAAAGAAACTGTGTTTTTTAAACAGCCTACCTAGCTCTTTCCAAGTCTTGCCGTATCCTCTGCCAGTATTTCAGTTGATTGCAAAGTTCTCTTACATTGACAGTACCATCCTGAATACCTCTTGTGCCTGAGAACAAAGAAAATTAAATAGCGGTCCGCAAACATAATCTGTGACAATCAACAAAAAAATAATAATAACTTGTACAATACAATAATTTTATTTTTCGATGTAATCTGTTCAAATTCTAAGACACGATTCTTTTGATGGTAAACAAAAATGTTATCATGTTTCTGTAAATTATTTTCCATTACTCAAAATTTTTCAAAGTTAATTACTTACCATGGTGGCTAGTAAGGCTTTGTAATCTCCTAAGCAATGGAACACCATTTCGACTATGACGTTTTAGTGTCCAGTACGCTAACAATCGTTTCATAAAATGCGCACGCGCTGCAGGCGGGCCATGCGCTAGTTGCGCTATTTCAGCAACACGCTCGGCCGGTAATGTCGGTACTAAGACCACCGGCGCCCATGTACGTTTCAATGCTAATACACGACGCGCCTGAAATAATATTTTATAACGTCTAAACCTTCCGAAAGTTTGGTTCTTCGAGCCGGACGGTGACCTTACCTAGTATTACAATTATTGGTATAGGATATACGTAATAAACAAATAAAGCAAACTAATGTAACTAACCTGTTTAATTTTATCTCTTCCCTTCTGCCGGATTGCTGACAAATCGTTCGATTTCGTATCACCTTCTGATTCAGCTGCTCGACGTTCCTGTTTGCAATTTTCGGAATTAAATTTTACTGTAGAAATATCCAGGCAAATTAAATTCTGCCATTCTAATATACCTGTAGAATATGAGCTGGCGTATGAGCGTCGCAGTAAGCCATTTTGGCGACTTGTACCGGTTGACTGGGATCTCTTCCGGTCCCAGCTGCCTCCATCTTCATGTATAACCTGGATGTAAATTGTAATACAACTAACACTTCAAATATGGCAAAAAAATCCATTGTGACTTAGACATAAAGCTATAAATAACAAAATTTGTCCAATAATACAACTTAATATGGCTTTTTGAGCTACTTAAAATTTATGTTACTGGAACTCAACATTTTACGTGGAAACGTGAAACAAAATCGGTACTGTAATTTTTTCAAAGTGTATCCCAGTTCAACTATAGAATTTTATTGAGATCAACTTGGAACAGTTTGGAAACTAAAAGGTTAAAATTAAATTCTAGATTTTTCACTCACCCAGCCTGCTGAGCACAAGTCACATGGAAGGCACTGTAACAGTTGCTTCTGTGGCACTGGATACATGCACCGACACCCCTCTGCTTGCACACCATACACTGTAGCTTCCAGCGGGCAGGTGGTATAGTCTCTATTGAATCTGTAAGAAAATGTTATTGATATCTGGTAAAAATACTCTCAAATGGTATTACAGAAAATAGTACTTAGAAAACTTACTTAACAATGCCATTGCAACTAACTAAAAATTTAAATTTTAGTGCACCTATACCCATTTTTAACTGATCTTATTCTAATATTTCAAAATGTTTATTGAAATATTTCACTTTTATATTGTAAATAAATAGTACTATTGCCTTATATATATTTCAAAAAAGTATCTATGCCAATACTTACCAATAGGTTCTAAAAACACAGTGTTTGCAAATCGTACTTCTGGAATCCAAAGGGCGCATACAACATGTGCCCAAGTGCTTTGATCTGTTTGCTTGAATGCACCTATGAATATTTTACCAAAATATTAGGAATCACTATACCATCTAAGATTAATAAGGTCAGGTTATACACATTACACTAAATCTATAGTTATAATAAATAGAATTAATTATTATACATGTAATTACCTCCAGTGTTTGGACATAAAACACAGTTGACAAGCCTGGATGGTGATTGTAAACATCTTCTACAAAGCCACTGTCCCTCTGGGATATAGGGAACCTATTGTTAAATATTTAGATTAATAATGCCTCGTAGATGCCATTCATAGATGGAAACGCAGTGTGGGGTTGTAATCCATTTTGAATTCAGTATATGAATTTTTGAATATTCTAAATAAAAAAAATTGGTCAACAGTGCCCCATTGAATAAATAATGTCGTGTAGTAATTGTATTACATATCATTAAGTGATTTGTATGCTAATTAGTAAGGAGTTACAAATAATTTATCTCTTTCATGCAGCTATTTAATTTTTTAGTCAAATACCTGAAAGGCATAAACTTTTCTGCAAGGTTTCGTTATATCAATTAAGAAATATATAATTATAGAATTAGGGTTTGATTTATCTCACCCCATAGCAATCCTGATGAACAGCCAAGTTACACATGTCACAGAATAAAATTACATTTGTGTTCTGACATTCACCGTCCATACAAATACAGCATACTGCATCTTCATCAACTGTTGCTGCTGTCTGCTGCCCATTCTGTGATGCCTTTGAAAATAAAAAAGGTATAGAACTGTATTAAATATTATAAAGTAAAGGAAAATGGACAAATATATTTGTTAAGTAATAATCCTAATAACTTAACTTACCTGTGAATGCTCGCTCTTTGAAAATTATAATATTAAAAGAGTAATATTAAATTTTAAAACTATTCAAGCTGCTAGCCAAGCAGAACGCTTATAACTATTTGAAACATGTATATTTTTTGTTATTAAGTTAAAAAATCCTCACTTGGAAATATGACTCTTTTTCCAATCTATCCAAAAGCAATTCTAAGGTGTCAACAGAGACTGCTGGTAATCCTTGCTTAGTCCTGTTTTTGTTGATAATAGCAAGCCATGCTGTATCTTCCTCATCCACATCATATTCCACTTCCCCATCAAGTTCTTCAGCAGATTTTTCAATGAAACGAATGTATGCGTTCGGTCGTGGTGGAGCATCACATACTCGCTCATTATAATCTGGTATAAGCTATCAAATAATAAACATTAACAGAATATATAACACTTTACTAAAACTTAAGTTCAACAAATTTACTTAAACTAACATTTAATTTTATTTCTTTATCATATAATTTTTATTTCTAGTTAATAATTTTTAATATGTATGGATAAACAAACCTTGAAGCTAGCTTCTGGCAGCTTTACATGAGGTTCTTGAGGTGGTTCCACAAAAGGTAAGGGTTTCTCTAAATCAGCATTTCTCTTCTCCCACTCTTCAAGTGAAATGACTGGCACAGGCTGATCAATAGGAATCCTGCTAATTTTTCCATCTATTTCAAATTGTACTACTTTTTGTGCTTCAGCAAATGTTAGGGCCTCTTTCGGTGGGCTTTGTAATGCAATGTCACCAGTAGGAACAGCAGCCTTAAATCTACCTTTCTTCCTATGATGCGCTACTGTAGGAGTAGCCGGCGTCGGATTATCATGATCGTAATTTACTAAGTGGTATTGTAGCCCACACAAACTTTTATATACTTTATCACATTTCTCTAAGGGACACTGGTATGGAGGAGGTCTGTTTTGTCGCAATTTCTTACAGAACTCTAAAACATCAAAATCTAAACCCATTGCTAAAACACCTTACAGTGTATTCAGCGTCATAAAACAAGATTATTATAACCGAAATACTTTTCGAGAATCGAGAGCAAGGCAAGCAAGTAGATTCCGCAGTTTTTGTACACTAGAAATACATGTTTTTAAGAAGTGAAAGGTGTAAAGTAAGATACCGCCACGCTCACAAACGCGAGAAAATAATTTATAATTTAAATTTTCACGAATCTTCAGAAACAAAACAAGAAGCAAGAATGCTAGAGCCGTGGACAGAAGTCGAAAAATATTATTCTTGACTTTGACAAATTTGATTTTAAACCACAGATTATAAATACCTTTTAAGGCAAGTAAATGTATGTATATATAAATTAAAATTATTTATTAGGGCTCACGGCAACGTTACAATGAAATTTGATACGTATATTAGCATTAAATGCATCAAGAGTTAAGTGTATTCTTTATTTTGTCAGTATACATCTGACATTCTGGAAATTTCTGGGCATTTCGTTAAAGAGACTTGTCTACCACTTCAACTATGTCAATTTCTGTATTTTGTAGGTGTCAGCTGTCTAATGGGTGCGTGTTTACTGATTACTGAAGATTAATTTATTGTTTTGATTATTTACGATTACAAGATTAAGGTGTCTTAAAACATTTATTAAAGCAGCAATTATACAAAATGGACGTATACGGGTATCCTGCATATCAGTACAATCAATCTGATGAACTTGCGAAACAAATGTTCGCACATCAAGCTCTGGCTTCCTCAGTCCAATACCCTAACAATGTTGTAACTGGAGTTAACGAGGTCCACACAATGCCAGTACCTACTGGAGCTCCATGGAACGTACAAGCCCTACCTTGGAGCTTACAGTCTCCACCCAATCTCGTTCAGTTCACAGCAGAACCAGACAAGCCAATTCTGCATTGCAAAAGAAAGTGCACAGATTTGGAGCCTGTGATGTAAGTAGTAGTTGAAAAAAGTTGCTTAGTAAACCTAATGTTAAATAATATATTTTAAAACAATACAGCAAATCAATGTCACTACTAAAGTTGTAGTTTGAGTTGTGATTATTTATAAAATTGATTAATAGCTTGTTGGTCATCCTGAGTACAATATTTATTTATCCTAAATAGAAATAAAAATATATTCAATGTTTGTAGTCCAGCAAAACAATTAATAACTGAGGAAAAGATGGCAGCTCACTTCAACAGTCTACACATTTCAAATGATTACACACAACATTCTCTAGCTTCTGAAGATGTGATGGAGTTGGCTATAGACCAGGCATCAATTAGTGAAAGACTTAAAGGACATACAATAGTTTTGTCGGAGGATGTCAAAAAGTTAACAGATGAACCTTTGATCCCGGCAACACTAATTGAGAGGTATGTTATATGAATTTATTACCTTTTCTTTGAATCGAAAATGATATTTGTATGTACATTGATTAGTCATTTTGCTGACCATATCTAAAAAATGTATTGTCAAACTTAAAAATTACGATAAATAATAGTAGCATTCCTTTACTTTAAATGAAGATTTCCGAAAATGTCAGAAACAGAATGTTATACTGTTGTAAAAGTGTGTGTACAAAAAATATGTCTATCTCAGTATGTTATGTAAGTTTCCTGTGATCAGACAATTACAATTTTCAATGTTATTATAGGATTCAAAAGCCCCAGATGTCACTTGTGGTATGGAAACCACGTGAAGAAATAATTAAAATTAAAACAGACGAAGAGAAATTAGAATCTGAAGAGTCGAAAAGAAGAAATGGTGTTCTTATACCACCAGAAAACTCCGGAATGGATGTAGAAATGTGATGTTTGTTAGGGAATAACTGTAAAAGATTGCATGTGATTTTAATGTAAGAACTGACTATTATATAATTTGTATAAAAGATTAATATGTAGGTGTAGTTTTTATTGCAATGTAACTATTTGCGAATTTCAGTAATAATTAAGTATTATCTACCATTGTCTTCGGATATTTAGGTTACATTCAGAATTATTTTTCACAAGACAATATCTGTAAAGAGGTCAATATTAGTAATTAATATCTTCACATATTTGGAGTCTTAGACTGTTATAAAATTTGAAAGTAAATTCTATATAATAATAACATAAAGGCTATTTCTAAAGAGTTATTACATATTAATACTGTCTTTAGATAATCAATTGTCGATTTGAATTAAATAAGTCATGTATGTCCATTTAGTAAACAATGTTTTAGTTTTGAATAGTAATTATGTTAATTAGCTTTATCTAAATTTTCTATATTAATAAATATTGGAGTGAGTGTTTTTGAATTCCACGGTAAACTAATTTAAAAAAAATTATAGTGTCACATTGATAAAGTATTCTGAAAAATGAATAATATTTCAATAATAAGTAGTTATAGTTATTCTTTATTGATGTGAAACAATTTTTCAGTTTCAAGTTTTAAGAAACTTTTTAATTATTAATATTGAAATAAAGCAAGTCACAAAATATTTTTGTTATTTTTATTTATCTAGTTAACAAACCCGATTCTCATATATATCTTGAGTTGTTGTATACAAATGATGTTGGTGAAGATGTCTTGTTTTAAGTTTCTTTAATTAACACCTATACTAAATATGAACTATCAATAAATAATGAGTCAACATTTTGTAATATATGTTTAGTTTAGAAAAATAAAACAATATATCGCATAAAACTTTTATTTTAAATTGTAATATCTATATAATATCAAAATATAATTTATTAGTATACCTTATTCTTATCAATAAATGAATACTGATCGTGGATTCTACATTGGTCCATTTTATCTCATCTAAGACCTCGCAGCTGTTTTCTACAAAATACTTGAAAATTAAAGTATAGGGTCTAATAAGCCGCGAGCTCTTAGTAAACCATAAATTACAATAATTACAAATACAAACAGTCGTATAATTTATTACATAGAATATCAGGGACTAAAAATAGTTATATTTTTATATCTAGATAAAATAATCAAGCAAAACTAGTTCCCGTTCTGTATGGCCGGGATTATAATTTGTAAATTGTAACTTATATAACTTATGATTTATTTACATTGGCACGTTTTTAATTATTAAATATTTGTACATAATCTCGCCTTTACTCCATAGGGCTAGGTAGACTACGTCTTTCCACTTGCTACAATCATATTTGTGTTCCAAAAATATGCAGTGCAATAACGAATTATATATAAGATCAACTCTAGCTATTTGTGCCTAATATACTTTTTAAATAAATATACATATTTTATTTACATGAGATAAGATTCGCTATCGAGATTATTATATATTATTCGATATGTTTCGGTAAATATTTCTCGTTGTAAATCGATTATATCAGCCGTCGAGACAAGGGTTGATTCATATATTAATTTTTTACTGTGTATTTTTTATAATTATAAACTTACAAGAAGCATTTCGTACGCTTAAGCATAAAAAAAATAATTACATTTTTATTATTTTGTCGACATTTACCATCAGTCTCATATTCACGTGTTGACGTTGAATAAAAAAATATCGGTAACTTTAATATCTATAAATGTTCAAAATTTAATTATCTAACTTTGATTTTAGAACTCATAACGTCGCAGCCTCTTTATCCCTTCAAAAATGAATAAGAAACTTTAATAAAATATCGTTTGTTAATTTACGGGTAATAAAACCCTAAGTCTACATACACAAACCTACAGATTTAAACATTTGAAAGATTTTTACTACACCAAAGCTCTACTACCCATATTACAACTTATTAACTAGACAAAAGAACGTCTACATTGAAATATTCAGTCGAATTTGGGACTTGACTATTAGACATCTATCGACAAAACAAAAATTCTATTATGAAATTATGAATCAGCTGAGACAGCCCTTGAACAAACCGTCAAAATGTCGGTGAGACTACTTTAACAATGGACATGTACAAACAAGAATCACATAACACAGTATAAATTGGACGCAAAAATCTCCTAACTTCAAATTCTTTGGCACAGCCATTACGGGAACATATTCACTTTCACAGTGGCAGTATCGAGATCTCGCTTCATGTTCTCAAGTTGCTTGATGTCCTGGACCGATGATTCACACTTCTGCACCACCAGGGAATGGTAAAAATGGATTGCGAACGCCACAAATACTATTAGCACTGAAATTAAAGTGTTACATTTTAAAAACCATTAAGACCCATTTTAATCGTAATACTTTTACGTATATGTATAATTAAAAGAATAAAAATATTGTTTATAACAACTTACTTAGGTTTGTTACGCTTACTTATCTGGCGGAACCGATTTCCATGGTTTTATCTATTAACGGGTGTCACAGCGAAGCATCAATAGTTGCATAAAGAATCTATTTTATTAAGGTGTAGGTTTTTGTGGTTTAATTTAAGTAAGTCGAGAAACAAATATTTGAATAACGACCGTCTGATAAATTTTTAAGTTCATAAAATAAATAATTAATTAATTATACCTGGAATCACAATAACAGTAGCAGCCGTGGCAGCCGCGAAGGAGTAATCCCAAAACTTAACCCAGCATAGTATAGCTATTTCTACCAGGAACAGGAACAGACCTGCAAACAAGAATATCAGAATAAAGACTACCGAGAAGTAACTTACGATTCATTTTCAGTATCATATAAATGTTCAATTATTTATTCTAGATATATTTACTAATAAATAAAATCAGTATACTTTTACTAACACGAAGCTAATTTTAAAAGGAATCTTAGAAAACTAGATGGACAAAACATGTTTCAGCTCTGAAGACGTAAACTGCACAATTACCTAAAAGTGGTATTAAAATCAATTTGTCTTCTGCATTAAACGTCTCATTTATTCATAATGCTTTTTGAAGGGTTTTTCTTATTTAATTATATTAGTCAAATTGTGAGATTATTTTTGTTAAAGACATTTTATAACAAAATGATTAATTCTTACCCATCTAAGTACTTCAATTTACAATTTCGTATTTATTTATTAACGAAATTTAGCTAATTTATTTTTAATTCCTCCTTTTAAGATCATACGAAACCAAATGACCTTTAACTATCAAATTTAAATGAAAAATTACATTAAATTTTATAAACACGATTTAATTAAAGGAAAAACGAGCGATTATGTTAAAACTTAAATCTATTGCAAGGTTAAATGTTACAAACTTAAACTTTATAAGGTCTTAAGGTTGGCAACGTGTCTTCTAGATCTACTGATCTTGGAGGTGTCCATGGGCGACAGAAATCGCTTAATATAAGTGAACTGTATGCTCGTTTGCCTTCCTGTCGTATAAAAAAACTTTATGCATAATGCGCAATAAAAGCCGTTTAGAAGAATTATATTGTTCTTACTAGCTACAATAGAGTACTAGAATCTTATCAAAACATCGGAAATGTTTCTTCGAATGTAAACTGCGTGGACCGTGTGAATATAAATTGCTACTTGTTTAGATGGATCTCTCGTGTTTACAAATGATTAACATATCTAATCTTTTGCGTAAAGAGCGTACCCTTACGTTAAAAATGAGATCTTTCCTATTATTTACCATAACACACCACTTCCCAGAAATACTTACTAATAAAAATGCAAAAGTTTGTGAGTATGTATGGAAGTTTATTACTTTTTCACGCGCAAACTACTGAACCAATTTTAATGTTACTTTATAGAAATATAGATTCAGAGTAACATCTAATTTATATAAGATATGAGTGAAACCGCAAGGCACCGCTAGGTAACATATTCAGCGGAGCTCGATAATTATTAAGGTCTATTGGAATGAACTTATGAAATAAAGTTTTTGTAAATTTAATAGTGTGCCGTACAAACTCATGTAGTGAAAATGTTTAAAAGTACAAATAGATACTGGTGTTACATTAGATATTGTTTTATGTATAAGATTAAATACAAGTAATTACCATGTGTAATGTAAACCTAATTGGCTCATTCAAATCACTTTCCCTACTTAAGCACATTACTCTTTAAGCCGTCCGTGGTATTTTAAATTTAGTCATGACTTCACAGACTTAATACGATATTTAAAGTAAAAGTATTTATGCATTGCGTAACGTCCCCTTATCCTACCTCCAAATCAGCCTTGTATGCCGCTGTACAAGGTATTGTCTTAATTTTATTGTCCCCTAGTATTCAAATCTAGTAACTCTATTGCCAAAACAACACATATTACGTCGTAATGCTTAACGAATCATTCATACATACAAATAAAATTGAAATGTGTGATTGTAATATCAACTTAACAGTTTTCTCTATGCACATAACTGTGGCGTTACTTAGTGTGTTGTCATGTCCGAAAAAAAATACTATATAAAATACAAATTTGAATATTAGAACAGAACGGCTTTGACACAAATTTACACACAGGGAGTATATGTATACAGTCCCGAGAACAGGTCTACGATACCATTATACAAGTGAAGATTAGTTGGTATAACAACTAACTAAAGTAAATAACTGAACATTATACCATATACCCGTTATGTATTCATTATACTACGTCCTGTAACTTACTGTCAAATAATTTAATATCATAGAGTGATGTTATTTACAAACAGTGATTCCTCTACAAATATACGGTAATTGAATCCGCAATGGAATATTTGTTTGTCTTTTTGCTCCGATGCGATTAAGCAGGACCTTCACGGGCAGATGATATGGCGTGCACCATAAACTATTTTTATTTCAACATAATCCTCATGGAAACAAAAACGCAGCAGACCTAACCGTGGGGCATCGCTAGTAATTAATATGAATACACAAAATGTAAAGCAAAGGTATATTTTTAATAAGATTAGCTATGTCTGGGAACATTGGGCTCATAAGTTATTTCTAGTAGGTGTGCTTTTTATGAATTGGGCAGTAGGTGAAAGTCGAGAAATTTTCTTTGTCGTTAAAACGTTTATACTAATTTAAGATGCGTAGCAACACTTTTCGTGATTATCATACTTTCGCCATCTTCGTCAACTGGTTTTGTTAACATAATTAGATGACATAATACGCTCTTACACCAACGCCCATAAGCCATGTCTCTATGCAACAGTTATTTATCTTGGCCTGTACTTGAGGCCTGTTTATGATATAGTACATATTATCTATACTATTAATAATGAAATATCTGTGTCAGTATGAGTTATTCAAAATTAATATGAGAGTGTACATGATGTTTGAACTGAAATATATTTTTTTGTCTAATGTTATAAGGCTTAGGTTACTTTTAAATCATGTTCACGCGGGTAAAATCGCTACTAAAAATATATAAATACATTTATTTATATTTATGTATTTTTTTAATTAATAGGCTGTGTAAACTATTACAGATTACCATCAATGACTGTAGTTTCGTCAGTAACATATCTGTATATAATAATTTACAAGTGACCGATGTTGAATAAAAATACTACGGGTTTTGAAGATGAAATTATACGTGTACTGTTTTAGAAATATAACGTGTGTTGATTTATGTAATATAACAATATCACAGTTTACGTTCCAGTGATTGCGTTAATAGTTTGTACTATGATAGACACATGACAAAACTCGAGAAATTTAAACAAAGAAGCCGTTTGATAAGATTAAAATTAACGCGTGTGAGTGGGTAAAAGCTCATAAAAATATATTACCTAAGACTGTACTGAAAGCCCATGCTAACTCAATAAAACCCCGCATCCGTTCGTGGGGCGATTCCCGCAGTGCCCTAGAGGGACAGCCGGGCTCCATCTTGCTAACCGCGTCTATATTTGGCAACAAGTACGTAGATATCATCAGTGCGAAGATATGAACAGCCACCAGAACCGTGGTGCATACCGCAAACATCACAAATAGCCACTCGGGAACATTCGTCGGCTCGTTGATCTGTAGTTCTACCATCGCTACCATTGCAAAACCTGAAAGTATAATAGCAATTATTGTATATTAAGATATACTAAATAATTAATAAAAAGTTGCAGGTATTGTACGGTCTCTGAAAGATATCGAAAATCTACCCAAAATATACAAAATAATTGTAAAAACGGTACAGTATATTTGGATTGTAAAATTATGTATGAACCCATTCGTTATGGATACCTATATTTTATTTTATTAAAACAATATAAAGATGTGTTTAGGTTCAGGGAGGTCAAATAGATAATTACTTGGTCAAAAGTGACCACCGTTTTATACAGTTGCTAACTTCTTCCAGAGGAGAAACTTAAACTTCGGAGCAAAGAGTTTTAAGGGATCTGTAACCTAGCGGTCGTATACAGGCGCGACACCAGAATACCAGGTTCGAGTCCTGATTAGAACGCAAGGTGCATGTGGTAAGAGTTGACCAAGTATTATTATTTTTTAAACGTGTTAAGAAGAATTTCCAACAAACTTCAGATCCGTTCGGGTTACTTTTAAAAAAATGGACAGGTCGTTAAGTACTTTAATGCAAGTTTCGACTACGGCTTATAAATTTCCGAATGCTCAAAATGATAATAAATAGGTCGATAGCATATCGAATGAGCCTCAGTTCATCTATCGATTAAAGATGTAATAAAAGAAATTAAAACTGACCAGATAGTAGTTCCGAGGTAGTGGCTGTGGCTTTCAACTTGGCTCTGGACATGTGCAGCCTACGCCAAGACAAGTGGTCTGGAGAGCCAGGCACTGCCGAGTCTTCGTTCCAGTTGTTCACCGGCATCGCTAGAGCTACTTCACTTACGCTCTGCAATATCAGTTAAATAATGACTCTTTTAGTAACTTTTGTTCGTCTCACGAAGGTGACGTCATCTTCAAATAAATTTCCCCATTACGGTTTGCAAACGGAACGGAGTTTCGAAGGTCAAAAATTCACAATAAAAAGAAACATTTACAGAATATTATAGAGACATTACGAATATTATACAAGTTATATACTCTAAGGTAATTATTAAGATTTACAAGTATAATTTAAATTCTTACTAGCTTCGAATTAAAATATTTTTAATACGTAAATTTTTCCCTTTCAAGTCATATTTTCGCAAAAAATCTATCTTCTACAGGATCCCGTCTATATCTGTATCAAAATTCAACAGAATCTGTTTAGTGCTTAGGTGAGAGAGACTAACAATCAAACTCACTTTTGCATTTACAATATTAATTAGCATTATAACTTGTTAACTACACAAACGGTTTCTTAATATTGTCTGACCTGTAGTTACTTATCAATTGTGAGTTTTGAGTTTAAAATAATTTATGACTGGACTTAATGTCATTAATTTCTGATGTATAGCCATAACATTTTATAAAAAGACCTTCATAGATGTAAAAGGTCGTAAAGTACCGTGCATAGTTCGACTTCAGTCTATGAATTTCCGAATACTCGATATAAAAAGAAAATGAGACCAGAAGCCGTCATTATAAATTATAGCTTATGCTTATTAGCTTATGTAATATGCTTAAGGTTCTAAATTTGGCATCGCATGCGTGTCCGTGGATAACAGGAATCGCTTACCACCACGTGAACTACTTGCTTAATTGCCTTCCTGTGGTATTAAAAAAGGTGTACCTTTTTCGTCTTGCGATGAACTTGACAAAATATACTTACTCTAATGGATTGATTACATTGGCAATGTTGCATGTAACCGGGGCTGAGTAGAACAGTGGCTGCAGTAGACTTGCTGGAGAGCATATTCGGTGTAATGCTTCCGTTCGGTGTGAAGCTGCCTTTCGAACAGTCGTATTCGAGGCTATGTGGCGCGGTCACCGATATCGTGGGGCTTTCTGTTGCAGATACTTTTAATCTGCTGAAGAAAATTCACTGATATTTCATGTCAGTTATAAAGGTTGAGAAATCTGATTCGGCAAAGTATGTTTTGCCCTATAGACTATTTATTCCTGTTAAAAAATAGGTGGTCGTAAAAGGGTAAAATTTTTGAATTGTATGTATTTTTGAATGTTATACAACATAGAAAAATAAGAATATAAACTGCGGTCCAAAAAAAAAATTGGCGTGGCTTTATCACTTAAAAGCAAAAAAACAGCTAGCAACCTATTCTCAGAACTACCCAATTAAGTTTCATTAAAATCGATCACGTGGTTTGGTGTTCCTGAAGAACTAAAACTAAGAAAAAATTGATATATTATGTTCTTATATTTAGTAAGATGAACTAATTAAGAAAGTATCAGTTTTTTAAACCTCTACGAAATAGGTATTTAAAGAAAGTTTGGAGTCCATCAATGGCACCGTAGCTCCTTATTGAAAGGACCGATTTTATTTGTTTTAGTTTGAATCTTACATAAACAACATGGTTTGTAGGTATATAGTTTGTCAGGATTTACTTAAAATCACTATATACTAAATCGTTTATCTTAGTCTACACTAATAATAAATTAGTAGAAATCGCGTGTTTCAATATATTGACCCAAACATTATTTTATAAAGAACTAAAAGTGGTTGACAAAATCGACATAAACGCGAACGCAAAACAGTCGCAGGCATTGGCGACTCTTTTAATATGCTTAATTGAACTAGTTCAATTGACTTTTCTATTAAATGTAGCTTACAATCTGGAATTCTACATATAGGTCATAATCAAGGCTTTTTGTGGGCTACCACCCAAGAGAAACCACATAGTAAGTAAGCACTAAATATTGACTGTTCATACGTCATATGGAAAATGATCTCATGTGATAATAAACTTTACAATAATACATTGAAATCATTTGTCTTCAGTTTTTAAGAGACCTTGGTAATTACGTTGCTAGTGTGAAATCAGTTATGACTATTATACCTTAAATGTAAAATATAAGTAAATAATATGTGGGTAGTTAGAAAAACACATTTTAGCTTCTAGCTATATCATCGCCGCTAAGGTACAAATTTCTTGTAATGTTATTAGGAGGATATATTGATATTGACAAAGTAACATTTCCATATTATTATTACAAGACTCCAAGATTTTATTATACGTATTGTACTTACAAGTAAAGCTTATACTCACATGTATATTAAAAACTAATATTCAATTAATTCTTCCAAAGATAAGAAAAGAAAGGCAGAAAAACATATCAAATTTATATTAAACTAGTTGTGCCCGTGACTTCGACCGCGCGGAAAAGTCATTTTTACCGGAACAAACACACATACAAAAATTAAGAAAAATGTTATTTTAGAATACTCATATGTACTGTGTATAGATTTGGAGTGGTAGCAAATAAAATTTCACTTACTTAACTTGGCTTCCGCTGTCATAACTTGGCGGTTTCCCAAAGCACGGATACGACTCACAAAGACCCAAACTCTTCGGTCGATGTTCTTGTTTCGTTCTATACGGCTTCGGTCGTTCATAGAGATGGTCACTGGTATGAAATCTTTGTAGTTTCGCCTTTACTTTCCCACAAGGTGGCGTTTGCGTACACTGGTCTATCCGAGCCGCCTCTTCGACACTTGTGACGAAACTGGCTTCGGATATCTGAAACGCATTAATAACCGATCAAGCGCAATTACCGAAAACAGTTTCCATAAATTCAGAAGCTTATTCCTAAAACACTATGAGCTATACATATAGATATATGTGTATTCGACTACTCTTCGAAAGGGCAATACCAATTTAATGGAACTTTCACTGGGTAATAGCTGGAAGTATAAAGCTTAACGTAGGTTACCATGTACCTAAATAGTATATGACATTTACGTCGATGAAACCGCGAGGCACCGTTAGTCTTTAATAAACAAAGAAGCCTAAAAGCCAGACCCTAGGGATAACCTAAGCATGTTTTCAAAATTTAATATTTGTAGACAAACTATGCTTGTAAAGTCTTTTTACGAAAACTTATAAACCCATGTAACGGTGTACATTTCTACATTCGTCAATGTTTGTTTTCAAATACATTTTTAAATTCATGCCTAAAATTTTATTGTGTTCGTTTGAAAACACCTAAATATTTTTCTTTCGTAGCCTATTTTTTCGCTTTGTAAACCTCATTACATGGTCGTGATTAGAGTTAGCAATGTCATTGTCACAATAATCACTACTAAATCGACGCTCTGCGCCTATTAACTATACAGTGCTTATCCATATTTAAAGATCCTAGTCATGGCCGGATGACCACAGACTATAATTTTTTCAACTCAGTCATCGTAATTTTACTGTCATTCAGCGATTATCTGAGTAAATGTTGTTATTTAGTAATAATACTCACAATGCGTTGTGAAGATATATAAAACCAGAGATTGCAAGTAAACGCCGCATCTAACTGATAGATTTAAAGCAAAGTTTAATATATTTTTTTTAAATACATAAGAAAGAAAGTAAGACGGAATTTATACAATTAAATTTTTCGTTTGTATACCTGATAGCTAGTCAATGAAAATGAGCTAAAAAAGGAAAGGCAAGCTTGAAACGGCTATCCTGTCTTTTTCAGCACTTTAACTAGTTAATGTTATTAAAAGTTGCTTGAGCTACTGGTCTTAAGGCCATCGTGATCATGTTATACTATAAAATTAGGGATAACTTTCTACTCGAAGATCGCGGGCGCAATCGCGGGTCACTGCTAGTTTACAATCAGACTTCAATCTCCCACGGGATGACAAGAATCATGAAAGGATATCAACGTAATTTGTAGACTTGCCTACTTATAATGTTATATAGCGAATTCAAGGCAAACTTTATGAGGAAGTCTTATTCTAATTACGAAAATAATTAATTTGTCATTAGCAAGCGTAAATTTAATTCTGAATGCACAAGTTAAAAAATGTATTATCCTCACAACAAAGAGAATAAAAAGTAAGTATTTATTCAATGATATTATTCAATATCCCTGAATAAGAACGGAAATTAGGTCTTGAATCTACTGATTTGGCAAAAAAAATTGAGTTTCATAAAATGGACTCTTGTTTTGAAAATAACTTTTTAAAAATAAAAAATAATGTGTATCTGTGACTTTCTTATTGAACCAAGCAAAACTAGTATAGATTTTAGTACTTTATGTTTTATTTAAATGTTGCGAGTCAATTGCGGCATTTACAGTATCAATTCTTTATTTAAAAAATTAACCGAGGTGAGGAATGTTTGATAGATACCAAGCGTTGAGTTTCCGTAATTCTGTTATAAGTTTTAATCTACTTCGTATAAAAATACTTTTTTAAGGATTTCATTAGGCTTTTGATTAGGCTTCTATAAATAATAGAATAAATAAAATCTACATGCCTATGATTTATTTATTGGGTTTTGCGCGTTAGCAAATATATCGTTAGCAAAATATTTCTTTAAACGTAAGTTAAAGATAACACAATAATTTGTCAAACAGCAAAAAGTTTCTAGACTTTTAAACCCATACCTACTCACTTCATAAAAACTATTAAATACGTACATACATTATATTATTAAATTATGTTATAATTAGTTACCTACTCGAAATTATAAAAATAAATACAATAACAATATATATAGTAAAATTATATTTGAAAATAAAGATATTCAAAGTTTTAGCTTTGGCTTACCGCTATGGAAAAGATAATTTATTATAATATGAATTGACAATTTATGTTATTTTTTTATATATAATGCAACTGATAAAATAGCTGTAATAAATAAAGAAAGTGAAATATATTAGCAATTATGTAGGTTTTTTGATGTTTTAAAATAATTATTATTGTTAAAATTAATGTATTATAAATAAATATATGATTTAAAAATAATTACGCAGTCGTCAGTTTGCAAACTCATATATCAATCATATTGTCGGTATAAGGTTACATATACTGCTTACTACGATAAACAGACTGATGCACTTTGTTACGAATTTAAGTTAAATAACAGGCTATATGTTATTATTTTTCTATATTAATTTGTAACCCCGAAAATCGTTGTACCTTACTTCTTAATAGTCACCACGAACTAAGATTGTTTGCCCATAAACCCACCTGATGAGATGTGGTGATGCGATCAAGATGGTAACAACCATCTATAAGATAATTATTTACCCCACGTCTCGAGACACCAGAGTTGTACCGATTCGGAAGAACGAGTAAATTAGGTATAGAAGAGCAAAATTAAAAACCCAATTAACTTACAATGTCAGTAACTATTTATCTGTTTATCGCAGTACGCAGATAATATTATACTTTTATTCTTATTTTTTAAATGTAAAACAATAAATCATAAATGAATCTTTCCTATTACAACGCTATAGATCTTAATCGTATGAACTTGTCATATACAATTAACGCCGCATCATAATGGTTGATCACTTATTATATCACGTTTACCAACCTTCCGGAACAAGCGTTTGACTGCGTTTTCATACAGTCATAGTTGCATTTTATGGCTGAAGTGCAATCATTTATCATCTAATTGTAAATGCTGAATATTTAATTTAAAAATTTTAATAACAATACATAATTCAATAGAGTATTAAAGATAATTTCTTTAAGGTAAGTTCTATACTTATTATGGAAGTTACGAATGACACTTAACACGAAAAAAGGTAATTAGTATAGTTAATTTGTAATATATTAATTAAACATTTTCATTATAATTTATCTTCGAATCCTACTCGGAATTCAAAATTGAGCGCAGTAGTCAATGTTTTTTTTATTTTTTTTTTATTTCAATAACGTTGGAATTGTAACATTCGAATATATTTACTTAATAAATATAATAATGTAATATAATAATGTAACATAAAAAAAACGTTATATTTTCAAAACATTTAACAAACCTTCGGTTTTGTCTTATCCTCTTTATGCATTTTAAAATAAAAATTGAGAATTAAAAAAAAATGTAATCCTATTTATTTAAAAATATGTAACACAAATAAACCGCCACCACATATTCGTTGTAAACCACAAATTCTCGATATAAAATTCAAGTTCGGAAAATTTTCGAACGATTGACACAAGTCTCCGCAACAAACGAAATATGTATACTAACTTAGACTTACCATCTGTTGTAGTCGTGAGACCGTTATTCATCGACTACATTCAGCCGTACACATAAAAATATTGCCATATTAATGCATGTATCTATACAGAAATTGCTGTATCGCTATATTTTTGTCGAAACTCTTCCTTGGTAGTAAAGCACTATTTATTAACGTCAAACATCTTTGCCTCATTATTAAATGTAGATAACAATGGTAAAAAACTTCCCTAAATAAAATAAGCAGTTATGAGGAAAATTTTCATCATTTCTTCTATATTAGAAATGAAATTTTCATCTAAAGAGGTTTAGCGAGTTTTTTATGTTTGTTCCAAAAATCTCGTATAAGTAAAGGAAGAGATTGATAGATTTTCTTAAGAGTAGGAGACTTGCCTATGTAGAGTATGTAAGCTACTGATAACATTCCGCTGATTTAAATACAAAAACCTTCAAATTTATAAACAATTTTGAACTGTAGCAGGCTTTCTATATGTTTAATTAGACAGGCCAGTAAGTTCAGGCTATAAAGTTTATACTAAAACATTTAGAGTGTACTAATACCCATTTGGCTAAGTCTTGTATTTTAAAAGCGCGCTGGTCTCGAAGAATTAACATGAAGTTCTTATATTGCTTATTGTTTGGGTTTACAATGATAACTTTGCTCTGCGCATGAGTTTGCAAAAATCAAAATGAATTTATACTTTATATATATTTCCCATTTATTGCGGGGAACTACTCTGTACTATATGTATTTTTTATCCATCAAATCATAAGAATATGATTCTAACAAGATGATAAAGTGTATATGGATATTAATGTAATGAACGTTCGATAAGCATTTTTTAATAGTGATTACTTTTTAGTATAACGTTAACTTAGCTGTGTTAAAAGTCTTCATTTGTATACCTATACTATTAAGAATTTCTGTTATTATTAAATTATATTTTTAAATCTCTATTAGTAGTAAAAAATATCCTACATACAAAACCTGATAAGATAATTTAGTTTCTATGAACTATAAAAACTTAATAGCTACATTGTACATGAAATAGTACTTAACTGGAACAAAAGACGATATAAATATATTTACATCATTATTATCATTATATTAACAGTAATCCTATCGTAAACACTACAATAATTTTGTGTATCTACGAAAGTCACTAAAACAAGGTATACTGATGATAACTTTTTGGCAGTAGCTAGTAATAATTGGGCCATGATAGTTTTGCAACCGCGATTTCTGAAAGCCGGGGAGGTATTAGTGAGTATTCCCTCCTAGTACTCTGAGAGCTTATAGGGCTCATCAGAATAAATATGGAAGGGCGAGTCCTACATAACCGGCTAGCGATCTGTGTAATGAATTTCCTTCTGTGTAATGAACAGAAACATTATAACAATTATTTATAAATTCTCAGTCCACCGAAAGATTATTCTTTGCAACCTGGGCAATCAGCCTCTCGTTCGGCTAACAAGCGATACTAATTGCCTAATAAATAGGATTTGGACTTTTATTTGGTAGGGGACTTAATATTTTCAAAAATATTTTAATAGATACTTAAGTCAATATTTGTATAATTGTTTCCTTTTTAGTTTTATTATTAGGAGTATTATTATTGAAAGGATAAATAATCCCGTAAACGTTCGCTACATTAAAATTAAAATGAGTTCTGCCGTTTTGGAAATCAGCCAGACCAAAAATACACAAACAAATATAAATTGTTATATTATAAGTACCGCTTATGCATTTAAAAAAGCCTGTTATTGAATGAGTACAAACGGACACTATAATTTTATTGTTATCTATACTAGTTCGGGATATAAGTGTAAGGAACATGCAGCATACATCTTTAAATTTGAATTTTATACTCAACAGGAAAATCATCAAAAAGCTTTGTTCGGTTTTCACGAAGACACGATGTGAATTTTAATATTTGGCAGGAATATCCCGATACAACAGATTCCCCTTTTCCATGTCACAGTATAAGAAATTTACAAGAATATGTATAAAGAATTATATGTCAGACGTGAATGAATAATTCAAATTACGCTTCAAATATTACTTTCTGTGAATGCGCGCGCAACAATGAGTAGACGACAAACTTTCTATGTGCAACGAAAACAAACTGGTGACTGATATTCGGGGTTTTATAAAAAAATATAGAAAACTTAATGTTGCGTGTTTGTGTACACAACATCTGTGAAGAATAGACATTAGAATTATTGATTAAAAGCGAACGCTATCTGCTCTCACTATACGAATGTAGTATAGAGCCTTCTATATTTTTAAGAAAAAAAAATCTTTTCAATGAGTCCACGAGGTCGTGCTACAAAATGTTATTAGGACCTTGAATAAAGTTCACACTATTTCTTTGAAGATGGCATTTGCAGCAGCCCGTTCGTGGAATTTCGAATGGTAACACATATGCAAGGCAGAAGTGTATCTAAACTTACATTTCAATGTACGATAGTTCACTTTAGGATAAAAAAAATCATTTTTCTTACTTCTAAAAATGTCTATTTTTGTGTCAAGAAAAGTATATTTGCGAGAAAAATTTACTGCTCTACTTTTTCAAAAGAAATCTGCAGCTGAAGCACATGGAATTCTTATAAAATAATACTTTTTTTATTGATATTGATAATAAAATAGTTTACTAACTAAACCACAGTAGCAAAAATAAATATATATCTTAAAAATAGTAAATACAGTTTTCTTAATAAAGAACATTGTAATATAATGTTAATAATAAAACTACAATAATAATTATCAAATCGTGTTTTCTGTACATTGAGCGAAAAGGAAAATTCCTGGAAAATACATCATGTCTGTATCACTTGGTAGTTAGATACACGATGAGAATAGAATTAATTATTATAAAGTATTTTATACGGTCTGAGTGTCTTTTCCTAAATTTGATTAGTGTATAAAGTTAACATATAATTTATAATTCACATTTGTAGTCGTGCGTCACCGATGTAAGTCCAGCTTAGGCTAAACTCTATTCATTATGAGTTATCATATATATCTGAGGCCACCTTACATTCGTATTTATGATAAACGAATGTGTCCACTTCATCTTATTTTTATATAAATATCCATATATAAATTAATTTTATAGGTCATAATATATTGTCTAATTTTCAGCCAATGTACCTGAACAACTTGTTTTATACCGTTTCGTCGAACAATTAAGCAACGTGAGTCTTTAAATGGCTATAACTTTTTTATTTCTCAACCAATTGAAATAAAATAAACACTAAATGTTACATTAAATCGGTTAAGCCGTTTTTGAAATTAGCGCGAACATAGACACACAAAATTTCTAAAAAATATTGGTTTGGGTTCTATTACGTTAATAAAGCTCCTCAATAATAATTTTTCTCACAAATCTTCAATGTCAGAACAGCGATTAGTTATTTTTTTATTATATTATACATTTTACCACAACTAATAACAGTTTATATAATACACCCACATAAAGAACTCCACATCACTGACGACTGCCAGTAATATTATTAAGCTACTTATTGATACTAACTACTACTACCAACTATATCTATATACTACCAAAAAGAAATATGATAGATATTTTGAGAGAAAATTGATTATTTTGCAATTTTGTCTTTCCGTATAGTCTAAAATCATACTTTACTTACAAAAACAATGAAGTGCACTTTCTCGATTCATCTAATTTTTGCACATTGCTTATAAAACATTTAGCTCAACACAGAATTTTTATTGCAAATGCATACGTGTAACTACGTAAAGAATCGTATTCCACTAACGTTTTGTTTTAGTAATAAAAACTCACTGACCTACACTTAGGGCTGCAAAATAATGGAAGTGGAAGAAGCCTTATGCGGTCTCACATCAAGTTCATTCGTTAAGATATGCACTTCCGTAATAATTATTAAAATATAAGAATATATTTTGAAATAAGAGAAATGTACACACAACTGTAACAAAAGAACGTACTATCCATCATTTTCCTAAATTAGCATTACTTTTCTGTAATTTTTAGATTTTTCCGATTTTTTTTTAATGTACTGAACATATTGTATATAATAAATTTTAAAACGAATAACACTTGTTTTTTTAAGGAAATTTACTCTTTCTTTATTAATTATATGACACAATGAATATTTATGATAAGGAAGTGAGGTATTTTTTTGTATTCGATATCTAGAGTTGAGTGTAAGTCGTACGATGACAGTGACATTAGACGGGGACAAAGTATTGCGTCTACTAACGACAGCTGTCTCGTAAAAGGGTCGGCCTGTAATTGACTTAACATTATATATTAAGATTCTTCTATAATCTCAAATACCTAACCTAGAAATGTTCGCAATAATAAAACTGTTGTTAATGTTTACATAGTATCTGTCTACATAATAACTGATAACAGGTTTTGTGATATAAAACACATCAATACATTCGTAGATCACGGATATTCGTGATTGACTTGTTGTTCAATGGAAATATTATATTTTTTAATTGTAAATCTACAGACAAAATTACATATCTAATTGTATTAGTAAACAAAGCGTTTTTTGGCTAAAATAAATTTGGTGCGTTTCTAATGTTCACTATTGAAAAGTGTTTTAAAATATTGTCATCGCTTACGCAACTAAGGTGTCAATTAATGCTAATTTATCGGTTATTTTTAGATAACCATTATCTTATTTCAAAGAATTTTCCAGCTGATTAGAATGTCTGTTGAAAACATTAGTAACTTAAATATGAATGAGCGCGCGAAATATGATACTTAATTATTTATTTGGTAGCCCTGACAATCGCTTTCTTTGCACGTAAAATTAGTATAGTGATAAGGTAGTCCGTTAATGTTTAAGTAATATAGATATGAGTATCTCTAATCTTAACTGGTTACATGACATGATTAATTTGAGGACACCGTACATTAGATGAACACCACGTAACCCCTCCATTGGTGCTAAAGTTATTTTTCAAGCTTGCATATTTTTAAGTTATGTATTAGATACATTGTTAAACTTTTCATATAAAATCCACTTATTACGGTCTTAATAAACTTTGAGGAACTATAAAATATAAATTTATAATCATTTGCTGTATGCTCGTTTGCCCTCCAATAACATATAAAATACGAGGACGAGAAACGGAATTACAGGTATACTTTCAATGTATTATGCATAATACTAAATAAGTTTCAGTTTAAAACAAACATATTTTCAGTTATGGTTGTTATGAAATAGTCATGAAAAATTTACACAAACTAACAAGTAAACGTAAAAAGAGAATAAGCCTGGGCATTGTTTTGTATTGAATTTTAACAAGGTATTTAATTATCAGTAAGGTTTTTCCGGGAAATTCAAACTGTAACAATAACTATAACTTTTGTTCAAGTTCAGCAGTCCATTAAGTCTATAAAATTGAGTATGATCATTCATGAAGCAAATAATCACAATAAATAAATTTTATTTATAATGAAAGCAATTAATGGAAGTTTTATTTATTAATCGGATTAAATAATTAAAAATGAATTATTATTTTTATTTTATTTGTTATCTTCAATCTAACCTTATTATTAAAGATGAGATGCGAAAACATACATTGTCCAATAGTTTTATTGTACTATTTAATATTGGGGATTAGACTGCAATTTGTATCTTTGAAATTAACATTCTCTTGACTATTTTTTAACTGCCTAAAATAATTTACGTTTCATCTTGCAAATGACTTGAGACTCAATGTTTCGTTGTTAGCAGGTGGAGCAAACAGGCAGTTGAGTCATGGTAAATAATTACCAGCGCCCACGGACGTCTGTAAAATGAAATACGTCGCCAATCTTACAGAAATAAGCAGAACCTTGCTTGTTTTCTCCACTCTGAAAATATTGCTGCTGTACACAAGTTATATTAAGTGTTGAGCTGATTTTTCCTAAGGTATATAAATTTCAACTCAATTGATTGAAATCATGAATTCAGACAGGATGCTCAGTTGTAGGATGTAGCGATAGAGTTTATAATTAGTAATTTCACAGAACATTCCGATCAATGCGATAAGAATTAAACGGTGTTTCAACATCTTGCAACGCAAAAGGATCTTACTAAGAGACTCAGAGTCGAGATAAGTTACTTTACGTTAAAAACCAAAAAGGCTGATAACACCCATGCCATCTTTTAACTTTCTCTAATTGAAAGTTGGAACTAGACATAACGCCTTTGATATACATATACATGCCCTTACAAAAAACCGTGAAGCTAAAGGCATATGTATATGTATTGTATAGACAATTGTCAACTATTCTAATTCAGGCTGAGATAGGAAACTAGTTTTAGAAGTTATTCGAAATTTTATTTAATTAAATCGGGCACTCTTCAAGATTTTGTTAATCAAACTTTCGTGGTGTTATAACTCAGTGCGAAAGGCACTTCTCCATTTGTACTAAATAACTCCATTTGTTCATAGAACTAAATTAGGAAAATTTACTTGACACTGGTCTCAGCTTACTTAAACTTCTTTTAAAGATCTTTTTAGGACTTAACTTCGTAGGCAATAGTGATATCCAAACTTATCTTACATCAGTATTTTAATTAAGTAATAATTACACAGGTCTACAATGATTTTGGTGCGGCTTATAGTAAAACTGATTTCAAGTACATTCGGTACCCTGATAAAAACGT
>JAOSYY010027900.1:19214-42748 GCA_025727935.1 Hebomoia glaucippe | reverse complement strand
TTTTCACGTGTATAAGTAACATTATTTAAGCTGTCCACATTAATGGCACAGAATATTTGGCATAACAAAATAACACTCAGAAAAGGTTATATTTGAAGCACTTGAAAATTCAAATACAATTAATGACAAATTAAAAACTCGTATTGGGAACGCGATTCGAGATAATAAAATTAACATGTAGATATTAATTTCTCTCTGAAACTCCCAAATCGCTTGTTGAGCTTCGCAGTAATTTCAAATGCAAATTGGCAATTTGGTGCGCGACGATTTCCAGACCAACCGATGTTGTAGATAATTTTATTCTGTTCCCTATTTAAGTGATTGGAAATCAATATTTTATTGAGATCATATTTTACTCAACTTCTGGAATTTATAATGCTATAGGAAGGCAAACCAAGTTATACTAAGCGATTCCTGTCGCCCATAGACACCTGCAAGGTCATTAGATCTAGAAGACGTGTTGCCAACCTTTGGTTCTTGGTCATGTTACATCGTGTATTATTTTTGATGACGTCCTGCTGCCGGCCTTATTTATTTTTATTTCGAGTATTCGGTATTATACAAGACTAAACTTTAGTTCTAGCAGCTATTTTAATCATAAAAATGGCATTTTGCACATTAACCATATACTAGCGACGCCCTGCTGTTTCAACTGTGTGTTATTAAAATCTGTTCAGTAGTTTTTGCCTGAAAAAGTAAAAAACATACATATTCACAAACTTTTGCGTTCACAACTACTCAGAGGGATATTTAAAAATATAGTCTACAATAATGAAATAAATAATTGATTTGAATGCTTCAGTAATAAATGAAAATTTGTTTGCTTAGATTTAAGAATTTATAATGATAAACAACAATTTTAAAGATGTTCTAGACATTTTATTCTCATTGAATCCATACTTGAAATATTATAAAAACTAAGTAATACTCGTAAAGCGTATACTCGTGTATGTAATGAGATTTCGTAGAACGCCCGATACGTCTAGGTTGATGTACGAAACATTATTTATTGAATCTAATATAGAAATACTCAACATTACAACAAAACTGAATATGCAACATCAGAAAACGTAATCCAGTAGAAATAACATTTACTTTATAATAAAAACGAAATAAAAATCGCGTTCAAATCCCTTAATCGCTCGTTTCAATTCAAATATGTAACAATGAGAGGTGTGTTTATTTAGGTTTAATCTTTGCGCATTTGACATAGCTGTTGTAACATGCTTATAATTTTTTAGCAAGGCTTAGAAAAATTGTATTTATAATTTAAAACTGAATTATTACAACGGCACATTTTAAAATAAATAGTATATTCTATGAAATAAAACAATGATCAGTAGCCTTTTTTATGCGATGGGAAGGCAAACGAACATACAGTTCACTTATATTAAGCGTTTTCTGTAAGATTTAGTAGACGCATTGTCGATCTTAAGGCCTTACTTTTATTTCCATTAATCGGAAATTCATAGACTGAAACTGACTTTTCTATCTACTCGCATGAACCCACCGTTCATACGTGACCCGAAATGAACTTATAAATGATTAGGATTAAAGCCTCCGTCTTCCTACCACATTTAGTACTCGAAATGCTTGTGTTTTTGACACTCATCCGGTCCCAGGCAGCCCTTACCCGAGGCAGAATACATATTACATATTTTTAAATGCAACTGCGTTTGATCGAGACTCGAACCCGGTGCTTTGGCGTCGCGGTTGCTTTAACCAACCGCCTTCGACGATAAATCATCAATCGCTTGAACAGATCTTCATAAATTCTAGGAATGATCTTCAAATCTTAAAATTTTATCGCGGTCATATCAGCTAATATTATAAAAATATCGTTTCAAAGTTAGCTTACCCGTTAAGTATCTACTTAACTATAGACAGTCAAATTGATAAACAACCAGACAAGTGCAAGTTATGCACCCCTTTTTGGATCAGGGGTTTAAAACTATATAAAAGAATATATAATAATGATTAATTATTCTACCATGTATGTCTGTTACATAATTTTAATACATAGATACATAAGCCTGCCATTTTCCTGTTGCCGTAGACAGTCTACGACTTTCAATTTATTACGATCCTGACACTCCTTTCGCTTCCTCGACTCTCATCAGATAATGTTAGAATAGTTCAGTTTAAAATTTTAAATTTTTGGTATAAAATAGTAGTTTTCATAACATTTGAAGTCACAAATCCGTTTTGGTATCACTGATAAAAAGCTTAATTCCCAGCATATAACTATCATTCCAGCATGGCTTGTAAGCCGAACAAAAACTAGCCTGAAAACTTTTACTAATTAAGTCCGCTAGTGTAGTTCGCCAAACAAGTAATTTTGACTTTTTGTGGCGTTCCACAGGGGAGCCCTTTTGGTCTCAAATTGCGATGTCCACATAATGTACCCAGAAGTCAAGTATTGGATTAGTTTAGTGCAGTCTAAAACAGGAAGAAGCCTTATTTACAGGCTAGCAGTGTCCCGCTGCACTCCTCGCATCGATTTGATGTGTATATATGAATACTTGAAATAAAAATAAGTAAGGCCGGCAGCAGAACGTCCTAAAAATGCCAAATGACGTAAATGTGGCTAAGACCTTTAGGTCGGCAACGCGTCTTCTAGATCCGCTTATCTTGGAGGTGTCCATGGGCGACAGGCATCGCTTAGTATAAGTGAACTGTATGCGCGTTCGACTTCCTATCTAATAAAAAACCAGTAATACCATAAAAGTGACCTGTAGTTCTGAACATATAATTAAATTAGTTTTTCTTATTTTATGTGGAATTCTAATAACCTTTCTTTAAAGTAGCCAAAGTTACTCCTAATAACATTAGATATCAACTAATGAATGCCCAGAGAAATTCTGTCTACCCATTCGAGTTGTTATTGAGGATAAATATTTGGGTAAAATGAATAAATTGTATCTGTTATTTAGCTGTTTACTACGCACATTGAAAAATATAGTAAGGTATTGCAATCAGACATTTTTTTTATATGTATAGGATGTCTTTGGATTTGTGTACTCGTTTCGGTAATATACTAAAACGGGAATGATACACAGAGTAGCATAGCATGGCGGCGTCCTTTCATTATTAAGTCGATTCAAAGTTTATTATTAAAACTTTAAGCAAAATTAGTTTTCTAAATAAGGGATCTTTAAGTATTAAATTTATAAATTACACGTTGGTCTACTGATGTCCAAAAAGAAAGGACTTTTTGTTACATCATCAAATATAATGAACGTTGAAGCGCGAACAGTTTATTTAGTTTTATTACGCACGACAGAAATTTCCTCACCGTTTCCCGTATCACCATAACAAAGGCCGGGAACCCCAAACTTATCAAAACGCGGAAGAAATATGTACAGTGCAAACAAACTGTCAACGAATCATTAGTGGGAGTGTTTTTTATATGTTACCAGCTGACCCAGCAAACTTCGTTTTGCCACCTAAATATTTTGCGATTAAAAATTAGGGGTTGATTGTTGGGGATGAAATTTGGGATTGTATGTAATTTTATATGCTGTATCATAAAAAAATAAAAAGAAAAAATTTTGTCCAAAAAATAAAAAAAAAATTAGGGGTGGACTACCCTTAACATTTTGGGGATGAAAAATAGATGTTGTCCGATTCTCAGATCTAAAGAATGCTTATAAAATTTCACGAAAATCGTTTCGGAGAAGTATGGGAACGAACATTGTGACACGAGAATTTTATATTTTAGATATTATATTTAATGATGAAAATATTTGCTAGATTTTTGACACATCAGTTTTGGCATCAAACAATAGAGCCTTATCAACTTAGAATGAGGTTACTTTTAACTAATATAATAAATGCGGAAGTGAACATCTAAACGGCTGAAATAATTGTAATGAATTTTGGAATTTAGATAGGTGGAAGCAAGGAAAGAATTATGTACTCCTTACGAAAACCTTCAAAGTGTCTTTATGAGAAGACAGACGAGACAGGTTATCTTTATAGTTAATTATTTATGGACAAATTATTAATATTTGTTTGATTATTATTTCAAATAACTCTTAAAGGAGTGAATGGTAATATTAATACCAATAACCTGAAATACACGAATGAAGTAGTTTTACACTGATATTTCTTAATCAATAAAGAATTCGTTGCAATTTTAAGATTAATACGGCCGAAGTCACTGGTATTACCAGTATTCGTAATATGGAACTTCGTGTCAAACTCTTAACCGTTGATAAACGTTTAACTAATTAAACATATCTCGGATGTATTGAGCATACTTTCGTTTATGTTAATTACCTGA
Source organism: Hebomoia glaucippe (assembly GCA_025727935.1). Taxonomy (NCBI): domain Eukaryota; kingdom Metazoa; phylum Arthropoda; class Insecta; order Lepidoptera; family Pieridae; genus Hebomoia; species Hebomoia glaucippe. The sequence goes on along the minus strand of JAOSYY010027900.1, from coordinate 38,463 downwards.
CTTGTAATGTAAAGGCAATTTCTTTATCTTTATGACTTTTCCAGACTTCCGGAGATCATTATAAGCCCTGTCAGCTTTCACCCCTCTTCAAATAAAAACGTTTTCTTTATAACAAAAACCAATTTTATAGTCTTCCGATGCTCTGATACTGTTTGATATAAAGTAATAGATCTATAAAAAGTTCAACAATAGGTCCACAATTGTAGCCGCGAATTCAGAGGTCAATAGAATTGTCGTAAAAAATATTTATGGGAGTGCTCTCATTTAAAACTAATATTTTATTACAGCGCGGTTGAATAGCGTCCACCTTCTTGGCTTTATTTTGTTGTAGATAGTTTTAAAACAACCTATAAAAATATTGACAGTTTTTATATAGAACAATTCAGTTTATCGCTAGACAGTGCTCTTAATATGTTTGAATTTGGTTAATAGAATAATAGTAGATCTACTTACATTCTTACATACTGTGCAGTTGTATCAATGACCTGAAACAAAAGTGTCATAGGTTTTAATTTCAAAACGAGTAAAGAAACGCCTTACGCCATTAAAATTATATTATATAATAGAAAACGTCTGCTTCAAAACCTAATCACATCTAATTGTTATACCAAAAATATACTAAATGAGATTTTTAGTTATGATACGATTTGTCATTTTAGAGTCATGAGCTACGAACTGATCATTTTTTATATTAGTCTTTTTAGTAGAATTTACTTATAAAAAATATTTCCACATGTAGAATACTAAAAAGTTTAGAGATATATAAAAATATCTTATACGTAATGATGACTAGACGCAAATGAAATCCGCCTCAACGAAAAAACAACAGGCACTTTAATACGCATATCATTTTCCTAACATTTTCCCATATCTTTCAACTTTGATGAAACTCGTAATAAACTTTTTAATGTTACAATATCTCCTCATACAATTTGTCCCAAAAGAAACATTCCCGTAGATACTGTCTTGTCACACTTCCCCCGCGTAAACTTTAAGACCATTTTTTTATTTTTTTTACCAAAAGATACCGCGACGACAGATAATTTATATTTGTTATTATTTTAAAACAAATTGTTACGACGTTAATCTGTGCCATGGCTAATAAACGTCCACCAGTAACTTGGGACTTCAGGCGCTTGGACATCAATCTTCTGACGCTCAATCAATTTCAAATGGAATTTCGGTAATCTCCCGGTCGCTAGAGTTATTTCGAAACCAATACGACGTAGGAATATTTAAGAGGAAAGCCTACTGCCCCAAAAACTGTAACAAGTACAGCCATATAACACGATACAAATATTGGAAATCAAATTTAATCTACTTTAACCTGTCGTATCGATGTATGAACTATAGTTTTAATAAGATTACGACAATTTTGTATCGTACAGATCATAAATATTATTTTTTTAACTTAAACAAATATATAAAATGTCTGTTTTTTTTGTCAAATCAAAATAACAGCTTTTCTTAGAATACGTATGAAAGTACATATACATATATGACATTAATAATAAAGAAACAATTTGTGAAATATCTGTTTATTACGGCTAATATCCGAAGAGGCTGGACTCATAAAAATTAAATAAGGTAACTTCTATTTTATGAACACCATTGGGCTTAAAAAATATTTATGATAAAAATGGCGTAGAGGGCCACGAGTGCGTATCTAAAATAAATCCGGGTTGAACCGCTCGCCACTATTTGTTACAAATTGTAATTACACAAGCCAATATTGGATAGACCAGTAATGATAACTCACCCCGCAAGCCGTCTTGGTCTAATCGCAGAGACATGGCGAGCGCTTCCGCGAGTCCAAAAAGTCCGGTTAGTATTAAAAGCCAAGAGAGTAAATCGCGATAGACATTCAGAAAAAAAGGATATCTTCAAAGTACTGTTGCACTAACAATAAATTTCGTAACATAATTGTAAAGCAACTGTTTGGCTCGAGTTTCTAAAAATGTTCTCGCAGGCTTTATACTCAACTACAGCGGAGGCACCATGTGACCCGTGATAACGCTTCCTGCATTCCTTTTTTCTTGGAAAATCCCAAATATATGATATATGGCACGCGCCCCTGTTGTCCCGCAGATTATGTTCAATAGAGATTTAAGCGTTAGAGGATTTATAGGCGACTTAAAAAAATGAGGTTATCTATTCGACTCGTATTTTTTTGTTTCAGCATATTAAGGCGACCTTTTAACGTTTTGTTTTATAAAGATCGCTGAGACTAAGAAAAATCGTGCCTTTTCGATAGATAATAATAACAGGTCGTTTCGTTTAGTTATTTTCAACAATTGTTTTAAAATTTTGTACTGAATTGTGAGGTTAGAATATTACTATGCACTACAAGTATTTTGCGTCGTCGTCAATATTTATGTGCTTTGCGTGATATGTTTATTTAATAAACAATAAATAATTAAATAAAATTTTCATAATTCAAGACGCGAACAGTTTCTCATTACATGCGTTTTAGGGTATCAAATTCTAGATCAGAACTATATTAATATATCCTCATCAAAAATTAGTTACAGATAACATTTAATTCACAGATAATAGACAACTTTTTATATTATATATGCCCTTAGCTTTTCCTCTCAATACTCACGTATATTGCTTACCAAGCGAACATAAAATTGTCTGTGATATTTCCGCTTATCTATGGGATCTTAGGACTAGACATATCATTAGCATATAATGTTGCCATACCATAAATTACGTCATTCCGCTTATGGCCTTTATTCATGAGGTAGTAAATATGACAAAGGCATAGCCCTGTTTTGTAAAGACAAGAAAAATTGCTTGCTTCCTTGCAAAATCTAAGTTCAAGTCATTCGTATACACGCAATATTTTACTAATGTTGGTATCAGCACTATAACGGGAGTTAGGGGACCGTTGCTGAAAACTAATTCAGATGATAGGACTGGCTAAAACAAAAACGTTATTTTTTTGACGATACTATCCGACGTACAAAAAAAATAATCATTAAACATTTCAATTTTTTTACCTCACAACCATATTTAAATCGAATTCATCACGATTTCTTATTAATTATGTTATTAAAATAACTACAAGTTTGCTATACGATTTATCCAAAATTCCTCTTCATCGTAATAAAATTGTTGTTTGTTCGTAGAAATAGTTATTAGGATTTAATAACGTTCTTTACACTAACTTTGAGTGCAAACAACATTAGCCCTTATTACAACGATTATACAGTTGGTTGTTACAAAGCATGTGTAGTTTAGTACTAAGTTAGCATCGAAGCCATTCCTTTGAGCAAGTCTGACTTGGTTAGCTCCGATATTAACACAATTTGCTTAATAATTAGTTTACTTTGAAACATTTTGCTATCTACAACACTTTTTTATGAGACACGGATAGACGAATGCGAGGCTCTTATTTAGACTCACCTCACATATCATTAACTAGCGATGTCCCGCGGCTTCACACGTCATAATATCTTTATAAAGTATAGCCTAAATTTTTCTTCATATGTAAACCGATCACTCTATGGAATGAGCTTTCGCCGCAGGTTTATCCGAACCGTCAACTACGTGGTTACTTTCAAGACACGAGCGTCCTGAGAGGCCGGCAAGGCGTCTCCAAGAGCCCTGGTCTTGCTGGGGTCTATGGACGGCCATAAGTTTTAATTAAAATGCATTCAGTACATTTTGCGTTAACGAGTAAAAACATAAATCCATTCATATTCATACATTCTTACAAACTTTCCCGCTGATATGATGATCATATAATATACTACAGATATATAATTTTTAATTCCAATACACAGAAACTATTTTAACCCATTCCATGATTGTTTTTTAATTAGTGATTATATTTTCTTATTGCTTGAATAATGACATTAATTCTAAATATAAACTTTATAAGTACGTGTGACTGCAGTCATTGAAATTTTACTTAAGTATTAATTAAATGACTAAATTAATTTCCCTCGTAGCATAACTCATTTAATGTGTAGGTATAGAGAATAGTTACCTACAAGTTAATAAACATTCTTATTGAAGAAATATGTGTGGGAATATCTACCAAATTCCCTAGGGAACCTTGAGAACTCACTATACGTCTAAAACCATCACACTAGTCCTAACATCAACTGTACGAAGTTTTAACTCAATAAGATAAACGGTGTGCAGAACAAATATTTATTTTATATATATGGCTATCTTTTTCCACCAGAGGTTTTGGTGAATATAAATGTCTATACTACGTAATAAAAAATTTATCCACAGCACCATTCGTCCCTAGACATATCTATGTATACACAATCTGTACTGATTATAATAAAGTAAATAACGACAATATTAAAAACATATCTTTATCATCTTTAGAAAAATCTGTAGTAATAAATTTTTTCAAGTCGTGCCCTCACATTTTGCCAGGAATTGCAATATAGCGAAGTTCAGTTAATATTTATTTTTCATTTCGACCCCTCACAGAGCGGCAATCTGTTTATTTTTTAAACAACTATAATATTTCTTGGAGACGAACAAATAAATCGCATCTAAGGAGAGAATTTATGAAAACTGAAAATAAATTTCAAAAGAATCTTTACTTGCAAAGCTTGATTTTATACATACGAGTTTTATAAAATATCAAAGAAAAACATACATTAAATATATTTAAGAAAAAATGACCCGGAATTAGAATGTACGCTAAACATCTTGGCAATTTAATGAGACCCGTAGGAAATATTTTCAGGATTTATGGGTTATTGAGTCGGACACGTCAATTAGAGTATCATCGTTTAGTTTAGTTTAATTGATTGTAAATACAAAAAAAAAATCACTTGAGCCCATTCGAAACAGTACAAAGGCGTTATATTATTTAGGTTTTATTTCCGCTGAAATCTTGCCAAAATACTTACCCTCATCGATATGGGAAACTTTAACGAATATTATTAGCAATAGCTATAGTGTGTTTTATTTAAAAGACATAATTATATTAATTTAAACCTAAACCAAAATATATACCTAAGTTCTAATTTACGTTGCGAGAAATGTCAATGTCTGACAGCTGTCAGTTGTCATTCTGTCTACACGCCGAAGAATATTCACACGCCAGACACATAGAGCAATCAATACACAAAATTTAATCCTTAAAATGTAGTATTGAAGTGTAAAACGTCAATCCAATCATCTTTTCATTCATCATGATCAAAAAACATTTTGTTTTATTATTATTGTAAGCGAGCATATAAAACGAGTAATGGACTATTACTGACATCAAATCCATTTCTGTTAACAAGATACATAACAATATGTTAAATTTAATTTTTGTCCATTAACTTTAATTTTAACTTCAATTAAGGCTACCATTATACAGATAATATCACTTTTTAATTACAGTTATAATACGGAACACCAAAACGGATTTACACTGCGCGACTTAGGGACAAAGTTTTAAAAACGTATTTGTTTGGTTCTAAATTTAAAAGTTAATAAATCTCCTTTGAGCTATGAAATAATTTATGTGTTGATAGTTTTATTGAAATCTAGGTAATCTAGGTATTGTTGAGTCTTTTTCTCTGATTGCTTCAGGTCACTCATTTTCCTACGGTTTTTACAACTGTAAAATATTTATAAACATTTATAACTTTTATGTGCATAAATGATTGTATGTTTTGTAATCAGCTTCATTATAAGCACTAGTAAATAGCATTTGCGGTACTAAAGCTTAGTATTGAAATCAAATGATTCAATAGATACTTCAAATAATATAATTAGTTTTCATCGTGATTCTAATGCAGTTGTCAGTGGTCTTTTTATCTCTGAATTTTATACGAATAACCTGTATAGAAACGAATAATTCCACACTTTACTAAAAACTCTACGATTTCTACCGACATTTCATTCCGTGTGTCATCAAGTCTGTGTGTGGTCACGAACTCTTCCCGATTAGAATCGGAGCCGATAATCGATTGCTTGAATTAAACGGAAGCCTGATCCGATAAATTTCATTGACCGGTAATGTACCCGTAATTCAACGATTCGTTTCGCGATAACCGTTTAAAATTAGACTTTCCAACAGTTCAGAGTTTTGTATGTACGAATAATTCAGTGAATTAAATTTACGTGATTTTTAAGTGTTTTAAATTTGGATTTGAAACCTATTCATAAGAATTAGATAACTTTTAGAATAAATATACCACTTTCGAAAAAGTGTCTCTTCTATAAGATGTTCTAAGAAAATTGATGAAATATATTAAAAGAAAATACTATTCGATGTAGAGGTCCCTTGAAGCGTGCAAGTAAATTTCCTGCTGAGGTATTACTTGATCCCAAATATCCTTATCCAATTTATAGGAAACCGCGGGTAAATCTTTATTTATTGGCGTACAGCCTAAGACTTACAAGGTTTTATTTTTATTGCAACTTGGCTTCGGAATTTGCTTACATTTGGAATATGTATGTAAAAATGTTAAACCAAACTAAGCTAACACAAGACATTTGTTTAAAAGCAATTATCTGAAGCAGTTACAAGCTACCATTACAAAATTTGCTGGCTGCATCATTTCAACTAAGGCATCAAATTATAGTATGCCATCAAAACTAAATATCATTTCAATATTAATAGAAATATTTTTAGAAAGTCTCAAATTGATTTTCAAAATTAGATGTTAAATTTATTAAAATCCATCTTAGTACGAATTACTTCATCTATCAACGAATTTTTTTTAAATATTCATAATTAAATATTCGTATATTGCCCATCATCGTAGTCGTGAAATTCAATTCCAATATCTAAACATACCATATTTGGTTTAACTAAAAAAATGACTCGTATCGTTGCAAAATATTTACAAAAACGTGATAAATATGAATGTCCACATAATAATAATTTAGAAGTTGCTAGTATATCTCTAAACCCGTGACGCGTGATACCCTTTTCACATTGATGGGACTTTCACTGCAAAAACTTCTAGGTACATACGTACGTTTGTATTTTAATATATTCTGATTTAGTTACTGTTAAAGACGTCTGGCAAGCCCTCGCAGGATACGAGTACTACAGGACATATTCGCCAGACACATTTTTATGTATTTTCTACTTATCATTGTTATGCAAAATACGTTTAAAGCGGTGAACTTGCCGTATTATGAAAAAACTTACCGACCGAAACTTTTCTAAACTTAATTTAGCCCCCGTTTGTTTAGTCGTTGTAAGACCTATCTCACCGCCTACCAGACCTGTAACGCTTGTAAAATAATTCAACTATACAGTTCACAGTTCTTGAGTTTCTCTATTTTCTTTCTGTGATAATTTTATTGCACATTAATTAAGCGTAAATTACGCTAGGTCCAGACAAGTTTGAGTTCAACAAGATTTGATTACCAATTCACGGTTTATTTATTATTTAGGTTACAATCAACAAAACTTGTGCCAGACGTTGGGTTAGTGTGCGTGAACATTTAATTACAAAACCTCGGCGGGTTCTTTGCTAAGAATATTAGATGCTATTGCCGTTTGGTGGTTTTACCCGTGTTACTTTGTGTATACATAAAGGTTTTAACTTTAAATGTTTATTTGAGCTAACTATCACAGTCAAAACGCGAAAATTAAGTGATTTTATATACTCGTGATAAATATTTTTGAAAAAATGTTAAGTTTGATATGATACAATTATTCATGGTATACATAATTAATTTTGCGTAGTGATTTATAGTATTATTTTTTATAAAAACGAATCTAGACAATCGATAAAATATCGAGACAAACACCGCGTATTTGTTTCAAATAACATTCGGCAAATGGATGAAATATAACCGTGATTAATTAAGAAAAATACTTTTATTATGTAAACTTGTGCAAACAGTACGATCATTTAAATAAAATACATTTTATTGGAATTGACACGCGTGTTTGTTAATCGTGAAATTATTTAGCGATTAATTAACAAAACTCCTTTTACCTACTTTTCAGCATTCAAGTGATTTTTATATATTGTGTTATAATCTTGTAAATATATATAAGAGGATATTATTACAATGCTTGAATTTATCTTAATCTGTAAAATACGTTTTATTTTTCACTAGTTTTTTAAATTCATCTCTCATTCAAAGTTATTAGAAACGAAGCAAAAGGGCAGCGATTTCTAAAACACGAGGGATGTAGATTTGATTAAATTAGCCGGCCCTTGAGTCTAGTACATATAATAGTATAATATCCTTAAAATGAAATTCAACATATTTCCTTCATATTAATATACAGATATGATATCCTTTAATATGAAACGTCCTCCCTTTATCGTGAAATCCCACATGAGACATAAAAATATAGCGAGTACTCCAAAGACCAGCGGCTCTAAGCCTCACCTGTCATCGCTCGCTATAAAACCGAAATAAACCTATAGTTTTATTATTTTGTCCTATTTTTTACGATTCTTGCGGCTGTATGAATAATTTAGGTGCCTTTGATGCTTTGTGCGAGGGTTATAAATGTTATGTAAATATGGAGCAGATTTTTTTATTATTAAGGCTTTTATGCACGGCTTTGTATGGGCTACAATCGTAAACCGAACATTTACCGATGTTAATAAATGTGACACTATTCAGCTTTTACGGGGGTAACTATCGCGTTTCACCGGCTTTTTTGGTATCGTGAGCTTAGTTTGTGATTATCCAAGTGCTTATGAAAACTGAATTGTTTTCGACAACGTTTTACAAAATAATATATGTTTTGTTTTTAACATATTCTGACTACCAATGAATCTTAGTATATATATGTAGCTTGGTCGAAAATACTATATTTGGACGCCAGAAACGAATGCATGTTTTTAGTATTAAAAATGAACTTTCAATTCAAAAAATATAATTATAACTGATAAAAAAATTGGAGAATACATAGTGACGAATCGATTGATCATACAACAAAATCGGCATAGTAGTTGAGGCGTTTTAGGAAAACATACTTGCTCATCCAACACTTATCAGGATTTCTGGTAGATGAGAGTATTTGATAAGAAAATTGAAACGTACTTTTTTCTAAATATAACGCCTCTTGGCTTCACATAGTCTAGTAAAAAGCTTATTAAGCCCGCCTGAACAGGATTTAAGGGAACAATATGAGTAGTAGACAATAAAATTCAAAATTTTGCATGCACACTATTAGTTTAATAACGAACTCCCGGTACTAAACGTGGCTTTAACAAACAAGTTCAATATTGACTGACATATAATTGGACAGCAATTATAAAGCGCTGAATACGATTTCTGTTTCGTATTTCAGCAAAATAAAATAATTATCGTTGCGAAACGTCGATATTTAGTTCACAGTAGTGTACGGTTGACACGACGTCGGCACGATCGGACTGACGTGTTGCCAGCAAGCAGAACTGAGCCCGTTAAATATTTTAAATTTAATGATATATTCTAAAAGTCTACCCTGAAAGTGTAATTTAAAGTTAAGACCTAGACATTTTGACTACAAAAGACTTTAGTATTATTTATAAAATGATTCATTATCTGAGCGGGATTGTGGAAGCAGTTAGCTTCAGATAATTTTAAAAATGATTTAGTAAAAAATACATTTACACTTCATATTACAATGTTGATTATTTTGTTATTGTCTGATTTTGTAAAATTCCACATATAATCGACTGCGTTTCCTTATTTTATTTTGTAAAAAGTTAGTGGATTGTTCACAAAAGGGCAAGGCAAAATCACATAAACTGTTTTACGAAAAGTATTATACTTTTTTAAATTTAAATATTAAGGCTGTTATATAAATATAAATACTTAAATGCATAAAATAAAAATGTCGTATAAACGTGTTGCAACTCACTGATGATATCAAAAGCTGTTCGGTATGATTTGAATGTACCACTTTAAATCATATAGAGTGAAATATTTTACCCGTGATAAAAGTTGCTCGCATAAATCAACATTTTCTGAATATTTCATTATTGCAATGGTTTGTAATTAGGTGGGATTATGTTTACATTGCGAATCGTGATCGACTCTGGGTTAGAACAAACGATTCTGTTGTTTACATAATTTTGTATAGGTTTATTATGTTAAAATATTCATACGAAAAATATATAAAAAATTTACACACTCCTTCCTTATACTTTTGAAAAAGTTTCTCCGTGCATATTTTAAAAAACAATATATACTGTTATCTGCGTCACAAACAATACATATATAGAAAAAAATAAGAAGTCTGCTTGAAATTAAACATATCCGCTTTTTAATAAATGTTTATGGATGTATACACAGTACACATACATATTTTTTTTAATTTATGCCTGCGTATCTATCTGTATGTTCCGGCTTATCTCTGAAACGACTGGATCAATTTTGACGGGGTTTTCACTGCCAAATAGGTAATATAATAAATAATAATGAATTTAGAAACTATTTTTTTTATTAATGACAGTAATAAAAACTAACTATTCCACTCGGACGAAGTCGCGGCTACATCTACTCATTTTATAAATTTTTAGAATAACTGTAATCGTTAATTTTCATCATAAAACTAGTTACAAAAATTAAAAATACACTTTAACTTCTACTTATCATCAGATTAGGTCTTAAAGGTGTTTTAAACTTGAGTCTAATTTTAAGGTTTATCGAATGGTTTATTTTAAATAACGTTATGACATTTTAACAGTGTTCAATAATATATGGCTACTAGTATTAGTAAACGATAGGTTCTATAGTATTAATTTATAATATAATTACTTACTTTATTCACAAAGTTTAATTAAATATGACAGTTAGCAAAATATTAAAAACAACTATTGAAATTTGATAACGTGTGTTACAAATGAAGGTAATAGAACCTGTAAAATTAACATTACATTGTGTCTAATGCCATCAGAAACTTAAATTACTTATTGCAATTCTCCTATAACTGAAATTGAGGACTAGGATAGCAGAACTCCCAAGGCATTATGCTATCCAAGCAGCCGACTATCTGTACAAAGGTTTGCGATGTCTTTGTTTTACAAATGACGTAGATATTGTGAGGAAATTCTACATTGCTTGAGGCTCCTAAGATATTTAAGTCAGAGAAATTTCCATTGCATTGATGTATGCTAATGGTAAATCGATGTTTTAAATTATTTTTCACTTAAAATTATTTTTTTAGTATTCATACACATATATCACAGAACGGCTTCACGACCACTATCAGGTTTTAAACAAATCATCAAATTTGGCCCATTCGTTCAAGAGCTACAGACACGTCGAACTTATAACAGTTCTTTTATTTATCGGGGTTAAAAAACAAAAGCGCTGCCTAAAAAACAATTAATTAAGACTTGTCAGTTAACACTACACTTACTTAAAAAGCTACATTATCAATTGTTTTTGAATCTAACATTATTATAGTTTAGTTTATTATTGAAAAAATTTACACATTTAAAATTTATTGCAGGACTGCCGTGCATTATAGCGTCATATGCAATTTATGTGACAATGTAAAATTTCCAAGTGTCTATACGGTGGATCGTTAAATCATCCCGTAATTACGAAATACCAGGAACCACGTTGTCGATAGAATCGATCAAAACACTAATCTTTGTTGATCCAACAACAATTAACTTGTGCTTAATGACCAGCTCTTCGTACGAACGCAGTGTTTGCGTACTGATGGTAGATATGGATGATTCTTTGAAATTGTCATAGAATAAAAAATAATATTTAGTCAGACAAAACGTAAAGAGAAGTCATATAGACATTCTAATGTTTTACCCGGGTCAATTTTATATGTACTAGTTTTTAGAGTCAACGAACATAATGATAATTAAAAGTAGCCAATATATTCCTTATAACTTAAGCTAACTGCCACTGAAACTTTCAATAAAACGAAAAAAATTCAATGCTTCCTGCTTTTACAAGTAATATATAAAATTCTCGTGTCACGGTTTTTGTAATTAAAATCCTCCGAAATGGCTCGACCGATTTTCCTGAAATTTCCTGCAAATCCGATGAAATCTATTTTTCATCCCTCTATATGTTAAGAGTGGATCGCCCCTAAATTCTTTTTTATTTTTTAGACAATCTTTTGTTTTTATTTTTTTATGATGTATGTAAAAATACATACAACCCAAAAGTTTCACCACTCTACAATTAATGCCTATTTTTTAATCTCGATATGTTTATGTAACAAAACGACGTTTGCTGCGTTAACTAGTAACATTATATACTTAAATACTCATACCAAAATTGCGCAGTTTTAGTCCGTAATTATCTCTAGATCTGAACCAATTTAACAACTGGAACAGGATAATTAATAGCTAAACATGAATTCATATAAATTACCCAGATCCATTACAATAATAGATAATTTATTAAACTTATGAAAGCTAACATTTTCAATTAACCAGTAACGAGTAGTTAACGATCTAATCGCGAAAATTGCTCTCGATGAAAATATTTCGCGGTGACCAATAAATGCCGGTGCCAATAGAAATTCGGGATTTAATGAAGCTTGTAAAGTAGCGTGAAAACAACCATTACGAGCAGGCGTGGCGGAGATCAAAGCCAAATGAGAACCTCTCGTGACTCGATGCGTATCAAAATACCCTCAAAAGTTTCCAAAGCTTTTATTTCGGCACGAATTTTCGCCGTATCGGAGCATTGATCTATGGCGATTGATGACGAATCATTTTTGGCCTTTGTTTTGTTTGAACTAACGGATCCGACCAGGGTTTACTCAGGGTATATCCCCTTACACTTGGGGAAACAATTCCACCCTTGTTATATAACTCACCAACATATTGTAATTACGAGTTTATACATTAATAAATTATCCCAAACCGAAAAATATGAAGTAAATATCAAAGTTTTATACTGATATATATTTTAAAACTAAAAAGAATGACCATTCGTTTAGGAACTAGGATGAAACAAACAGATAGACACGTCACGGTTATAACACGTATTATTTATTTTCCACGACTTAAAATTGTATTAATAATAATATTTAGATTTTGTCTTCAACATATCAGAAGCTAAATTTATTTACCTATTATGCAACACATCTATTCTATTCGGCGACAAACTTTCGCCCGGGGTGGCCGCGAGTTTTTTTTCTTTGTTCGATCCTTTTTTTTCGAAACGCCCATCGTTTTTCCATAAATTCACAAAATGTACAGACACGCGACTTCCACTGATTTATTATATATCTATATTTTGTATGTTTTCGAACAAAATCTATATATTGTTTAATTATTACAATCTATAACTTGTTTTCGATAGGAGCAGCGTCAGTCATGTTACTTAACGTCTCAATTTGTCTTGAATACGTTATTTCAACTAATGTGGTCATTATCTGAACAAGACGGAAGAATCTTTGTATACAGGTTCTAGTTTTACGAGTTATCTCGCATGATTTCATTAGATATATACCAATAAGGCTTAGAATCATGCATTAGCGAGATTCTGAAGGGAGCTTAAGATTAATCTTGTATTCAGTGAGTTATCGACAGTAATTGCTTGCCGTTCAAACCTATGTTTAGTGTAAAAGCCAATTAGAGAGTGGACGCGTGCAAACATGGCCGTTGGATGATGATTAGAGCTATTATTGATTGAGTGACCGACGGGATAGCAGCCTTGTGGTTACTCGTGTTTATATACATATACTAGCTGACCCAGCAAACGTCGTTTTGCCACATAAATTTATAAAATTGGGAGTGAAAATTTGGGGTTGTATGTATTTTTATATGCTATATCATAAAAAAGTAAAAAGAAAAAGTTTTGTCTGAAAAATAGAAAAGTAAATTTAGGGGTGGTCCACCCTTATTATTTAGGGCGATGAAAATAGATAGTAGCCTATTCTCAGACTTACTGAATATGTATATAAAATTTCATAAGAAGCGGTCGAGCCGTCTCGGAAGAGTATGGGAACGAACATTGTGACACGAGAATTTTATATATTAGATATAATATAGCCTTCAACAACGTCCAATACGAAGAGAATTTTTACATCAAACCAGCGGTTCCTGATATTAGCGCGTTTAATCAAACAAACTGACAAACTCTTCAGCTTTATAATATTAAGTATAGATTGCAAAATATGGTTGTAATTACTAAGCTGTAACTAAAAAAGTTATGTCAACATGTCTCTCTGTTAAAATGCATGTCTGTAATAATCGGTTTGTTCAAATTAATCTACGAAACGATTGGGTGCCTTTTGACCAACTTTAAATATATTTAATCACCATTCTAATAGACTCAATATACGTAAAACTATATTCTTACATACATAAGTTTTCCTATTAATCACTGATATGCGTTCTCTGAGCTCTCGTGTGTAATCACTTTGCACTACCTCAAAAGCATGGACACTGTTGACAATATACATATCATTAGGTCTGTCGCCAACACGGCGGATATCAAATGCATGTGTTTCAATGTTTACCTATACTGAGTATGTTAATTGTTGACAGATTTGAAAGCAAAAATAGTTTAACGAGACCATTAACGTCTTGAACCAGGCAACCCTTCGTTACGCGAAATAGGCATAGTGTATGGTTCTGTATGACATAATGATACACATCACGTAAAAGCTTTAAATATATTATAACGCGCGACTAAGATTTATTTTTATTTTGACTACAGATTCTGATTTTGGATCAATATACATTAATAACTTAAAAACTATTAAATAATATTATTTACGGGTTATTGGTGTTTTATGTGACTTCGTGAACTTTATTTCATTCCATTAAAGACTAGTTTGAAAAAATAAATTTGTGATTCTTAATAAATTGTCATTGCTGCAAAATTTTAATGCATGTAGAGATTTTGAAGAGGTTAAGTGGTTTATGTGTGACAGCATATTTATCAAACTCATTCTCAAACTTATTATAAGTTAGGATTAGGATAAGTTTGTATATAAAAATAGGTATATATGTATTCGCTCATAACAATTTCGTAATTTCCGCTAAGCATTGCAATTGTGCCTTCAAGCAAGCCAATGTTGTATGCTTCACTGGACATAATACGTTTGTAAAAGCTCTTTTGCAAAGTTTCCAACATTGCAGATATTAAAATAATAGCGAAACTTATCTCATAGGCTTTGAAACGTTAAGTTTTTCTTTAGCATGTAATAAGTATTGGCAAGGCAACATGAACAGTAGGGAAGTTTTCAAAGATTTTCCTTGAAAACTGAAAGCAAACTTACGCCTGAAGAGTCCAAGTTTTATTTTTAGTTAAGAAAAATTCTACATTGATTTTATAATCACTACAGAATAAATTAAGTACTAGGGCTCCTAGTAAGTTTAAATATTATGAAATATAACCGCATAAAATAGCTCAAACAAAAGAGTTACCGTAGACAAGGCTAAAATAACACAGTTAAAAATTTTAAATGTCTTTTCAATAAATATTTTTGTACAGTATCTCTATTTCAAATTAACCTGTCGAATTCCGTTTTCAAATTTCGAAAATAGTTTCATACATAGAAGCCTCGCCTCTTAACCATTGCTTTGTATTTAGGCCTTGATTAATTCCGGGCCTTAAAGAGTAAATAATAAATATTCATAACTAGTTTTCCGGGGTCGAGGGCTCTCTACTAAATTGCTAATACGATTTATGAAGATTATTTTGTAACTCAGTTGCTAAAGATTTCGCCTTCAATCTCTTGACCCTTTTTTGTGGTTTGTAAGTGTAAATGCGATGCGGATATGTGTTGTATGTATCACACGATATTCAGACTGTTTATAACTAAAGTATTTCGTTTTATGGATGGATATTCAAAGTAATGTTTTCTATCGTTGATCGACAAACGATTCTTATGACGATAGGTGATCAGCCTCATAACATAACTCATTTATATAATGAAACGATCTCAACCTGTTTGATTTTCGAGCATTACGAAATACGTAAGTTAAAAATGTAATATATACTAAAAATAACGTTGAAATGTCTGCTTTTATAACCAAAATAATTGTTTGGTTCTTAATGCATGTAAAAATTAAAGTTTATATAATATTTATAATAGATACAATTTATTAAACTTTTGTGTGTCTGTACGTCTGCTTGTTACGCCTAAAAATAGCAGCAGGTGGACATATTTTGACAAGACTTTCATTAGTAGATAGTTAATGTTCTTAGTTAATTAGAAATTAACATCTAGATTTCAATTACGTTGAGTATTATTTGTAGAGAACATAATAAATTGTGTTATTTTTATGTTCCTATCAAGCATCATGAAAAAATGATTAAAGACTCTTTCTACCTTCATAACTGATAAACACATTAAAAACTCAAATACTATCTAAGAAATTATATTTCATACAAAAATAATTAACTAATAGATCTATTGGTTCAAACATACGGCAAATATGAATAAATCATAAATTATCTTAAATCTAGTACATTTATGTAACGGTTTACGGAGAAGTTTGTTAGTCGGTACTTCGTTACGATCCTTTAATGTTTGAAAATATTCATCCAATCTTCATTGGTTGAAACAGAATTAAATTCAAAATAATCTCACTCTAATGTGCTTTCAATGTCTTTGAACCTTCAGTCTAGACACAATTAGTCGTTAAATATTTTACTATAGAAGTTATTATTTCATAAATGCACGGACTATTTTATTCCTCAGATGAATGATATAAATGCAACTGTCATAGCTTGTCAGATGGAAAAGTCACAAAGAGCTTTCAAAGTATATTGGTAGTTTGAAAAAAGAATACTGCATAGTTCTGAAATATATCTTCAAGGTATCAAATTACAGTACTCATATATTGTCTACCTTACTTTTAATACATATAAAGTTTCTTTTTATACGTACGACAGCAAATTTTCTGTTTATAGTATCCGTATTTACAATATAAAAGCTTTCTACAAGAATAAACACCATACTTATACCAAAAATGCAATTTATAGATTATTGTCCATCGTTTGCTAGCTCAGATTCTCCCCGAAATAGCTAGCCTAATTTAATTGAGACTTTCAAGTGGGATATGAATAAGAACTAACTCATTTTAACGTATATTCTAGTTAATAATAATGAAAATTTTTATTCAAAAGCTCCTTAGATTTTTGTTAATTGAAAAGTTGACGTTGAAAAGTCTTTTAAAACCCGCTCTTGTGTAAGAATAAGTACAAATCGGATTATCAATTTATTCAGTTTTTTAGTGTAAAAAACTTGATGTAGGAAATAAGCTCCAAAATATTCATAAAACCTATTACAGTGAGAATTTGAGCGATTATCACGAAAGCCCTTTAAGTTGTAGGACCCTACCGTATTCAAGGCTACGCAACAAGCCGTAATCGGAGCAGAAAATATAATAATTATAGTCCAAGAGTTGCCGATACAACAACATAAATTTTCTCAACTATAAAATTATGTCCATAGTCTATAACCACTTCTTTATCGCCGAAAAAGCAAGAAGTCGCTTTGGTAGTTATCTTTATATAGAATTCAAAATAAAGTATCTAATTGTAATAAGAAAACTAGAGCTTTTATTAAAACACTTTTCACTTTAACCAGGTACTTATTTTTTTAAATTTTATCAGTTTGTTTTTGGGGCTAATATCTGAATCGGTAGCACAAATTTTAATAGGACTACTACTGAGAGATTTCTAATGCTATAGCAAGAAACTTGGGGTAATTTATTTCATAATTGTTATCATGTATATAAATGACGATGAAATCGAGGGCTAGATCTAGGTATTATTTTAGTTTTCGCTATATAAATTTTTCAGGTCAAATCGCGCACTCTGCCATCCTAAGAGGGTCGTTAAAATGCGAAATTTTCACTTTACATACGAATAAATCGAGCATATATTGAATCAGTAGTACCCGCGTGTCTGTACATCATACATACAAAGAGCAGAATACAAAAAAGATTTAAAAAATATTACATTTTTGTATGTCTGTACACAATAAACACCGAAACTATAAACGCATTTTATCATGGTTCTTACCAGTAAATTAAACGTATCCCGGAGTAGTCTTTGTGTTCATTTAAATTCGATGTGAGGAGGAAAAGTGATAAATAAAATCGTTATGAATGCGAGAGAAACCGCGGGGAGAAGCTAGGATATAATACAAAATACAAATATGACTCGCATTAAATACTCTGCATAAAATTTCAATCTCTTTAAACGCGGCACAATTTTAACTCGAGTATTGAACATTGTTTCCGATTCCAGAACTGTTGATTGAACGCGTTTTGTTTGAGCTTTAAATTCTTTTGGGACCCACTGTAGTTGAGGGGTAAGTGAAAATGTTGTCATGTTTTTAGTATTGATGGCATGTTGACATTTTGTGTACGTCAAACGAAATGAAATGGAAATAATAATGCTATACTTATATAATTACTTTTAACATTTTCTTTGCTTATGATTTTTGGGCCAAGTGGATAATTAAAACTTATATTTACTTCGTGGAAGATTGATTTGAAACCATAGGAATAATGATTAATACACAAACATCAATAACGGACCTACTACCTACCATCTAGATAACGAAAAGTGAAAGTTTAAATTATTATATTTTATATTATTACACACCATTCTTACAATCGAATATGTATAAAATTACTTCTTATAAAATAAGCTGTCAGTGTTAGTCTTATCAAAACCGGTTGAGCTATATCAGTAATCAGCGAAAATATACAGAACACACATCGACAACCACAGAGACAAAATATTCATTGTTTTTTCCTTGTAACTACGGTATATATTTTGAAAAGCATTTACACATTTATTTTAATATTTAATCTATGACTTTAAAAAATTAAATCCAAAACATCGAGTGAGCCTTATCGCCATATAGAGGTGTATCCTTAAATATTAAACCATAAATACAGCATCTCTTACGCTAACACGTATTACCCAACAATTTCCTTTCTAAGTCCTCAATTGACCTAACCGCAACCTCCTGACCGCCATTGTATATGAGGCTTAATTTATGGCCCATAATAATGTCGCTAGTATTTTGATCGGCTTAAGCTATAAAAGCTTAAAACTAACCTGAGTTATATCATTGGTATGAATGCGTTCAATTAAGTCTTTAGACGTCTTTATAAGACTCGACGAACGAATGTTATAAATTTATGATATCGGAGCTTCTAAACGATTGGATCTATCTTGAAGTGTTTTTTTCGTTTTAATTCGTTTTTAGATATATTTTTGTATGTCTAAGACTCTAAGATAATTATCCTAATTAATCTCATTAAAATAATTGTATACTAATAGGCAAAACGAGCATACAGTTTAACTGGTGGCTAGAGGAGTTTATCGCCCTTGGACACCTCTAAGACAT
>JAOSYY010027867.1:24430-41016 GCA_025727935.1 Hebomoia glaucippe | reverse complement strand
CATTCCAAAGTATTTTATTCATTTCTTTCTCATTTAGAGGAATAATAACACTCGATCGCAAATAATACAATCGATTTTGTTATTAATTTTAAATTGAAAGGTCAAAGGAGAAAAATGACTGCCGCTACCGATTTAACAAAAATATAAATTTCCCTGGGATATTTAGAACTCTTTTAATATTTTTCCCCTAATAAATGTTAAGAATTATTCAAAAGGCTCAGCAGATTTTGTTTTGATGGCTTTGTTAAAGTAATTAGCTTCCTGCTGTGAATTCTATAAGATAAATGCGTTTACAACTTTATTCTAAGGACACGACTTCTGCTATAATTCAGGAAACGATAGCAATAAATTGCTTACTTTGGAAAGTTCTTACGAAGTCAATTTTGAACTTGATGTAAAAGGGAAGGTGCATTTCTTAAAAGAAAGGGTTGCGATTGAGGGAACTCTTCATGATGCTAATGGCGCAGATAAACAAAATTGTTTCTTGCTGGCGCATTAATCAAAAGTTTTATTAAAAATTGAAGCATGTTTTTATGTTAACGTTGTCACTCGTGCTCCTTTTTATTTCAGAGGTTAAAAAAGTAAGTTATAATTTTATCGTTTGTTATGTTTATTGCTTACACCATATAATATATTATATGATATATGTCTACAAGTATATTATTTTTAAAAGTCTGTGTTTTTTTAAATTTTAATTAAATTGTCGAGATGAGAAAACCTGTTTTCTAAGAAACTGATTTCTAAAAACAGGTTAAGATTACTTTAGAAAATAATTTATCTTACGTCCAATTGTTTAATTGTAACTATGTTAAACTTTCTTCACGAAAATTATATTTTCATAAAATAATCTAATCTAATCTAATCTAAGTCTAAAGGTTTTTTTTAGGTAATATCATTTTTGCCAAAGACACTTTACATCCGATCTTATATCCTTAAATTAATATTAACGTAAAAAAAAACAAAATGGCCATAGTTTTTATTAAATTATATTAAAAAGTTTGAAACACTCCAGCTGACACAAAGTACGTTTAGTTTGTCCCTCGTCTAGGCACAAATGTGACATTAACCTTTCTATCTTTGAGATATCATAATATATCTAAGTTTTTATTATTTGTGTCAAGACCGAGGTAACTTTGATTATCAAATCAATAACTATCTGAGAGCTTATGCTACGATCGAATTATAAATATTTTAAAAGCTTTTTAAAAATAGAGGCTTTACAAAATAAAAAAGAAAACTGTATTATATATACAGAAATATTGCAATATGAAATCCTAGGAGAGATAATTTCTATTCAATATAATTATAAGTACACAAATGGAAAGTACTTAATTTACTTGTGGTCATCAAAGTCGATTATTTTCACGGCAGTAATAAATTGGTAAATATTGTGTCATTAAACAATCTAATGGTTTGAGGCCATTAAAATAAATCAAAACCCTCTACAATGTGCGGAGAACGAAAGTTTTTATATTCATTAACTAACTAAGCAACTTCTACACAAGGTTTTCCTTTTCGTGGAGTACTTTATTATATTAAAAACACAGGGGCAAAGTTTTTTACACTCGTACGTAATAATAAATTTCTCTTTATGCAATATAATATTTTACATTTTTTTGGTTTAAATTTTGTATATAACAAGGAGAGTTTTGCATTGCTTTTATTAAAGAAATACTGGTAGACCACGAAGAAAAACAAATTTAAATTTTCTTATTCAAAGATAAAAAACTTGAACTTACGGATTATTTTGTATTCTTGATGAAATACTATACAATCAATTCCTACTATAACACTTTAAAAACGATCAAGGTAATGTAAAAAAAACAAAGATTACATTTTATGCAAATAGTTAGCATGCACAAGGATCAATATATATTATTATTAATTAAACTAAACTATGTAAGTATTTACTTATTTTTTTTCTAATTTTGTTTGAATTTTCAAACAAAATTTTGTCGGTTTTATTTGCTTGGTAGATAATTTTTCTATACCTAAATTGTAGAAAATATCATATCGAACCCGTTCCAATTAACAGTAAGAGACTAAACCATACGGAAACGGGCATCAGCTTTGTTAAAAAGATAATTTTTTGTAAAAAAAATTGTACATCCGAATTTAGATAGACTATCAACGTTACTTTTTGAGGAAGTAAAAAATATTTTTTTATTGCAAACCTTGTAAGTACAATAACATAACCTTAACGTGCGATAAGCTTTTTCACGTAATGCCGTCATAAAGTTACGTAATAAAATTATGGCGCAAATGCCTGACACTCAATCTACGTTCAGTATGTTTTATTATATTCACGTCGATCGAGCTAGCTAAGGATTCGATATATTTATGTAACATGACTCATGATAATTTAAAATAAAAATATATAATATATGCTTAGTGCATATTATGTTGTTGAATTTAACATATATCTATTAGCAGTTAATGTTAATGTAGGAAAAGCTTTAGACAGCTTTTTATAATATTATAAAATAAGGGAATGTAAGCATTGATAAAGTTTGTGTTTAGGTGAAGATGAAGAACACGGAGTAGATATTTGCTTGTTCCTGTAAGCATATCAACTATGTTATGATTTAGTGTTTGACAGAAGAAATTATCTATAACAATTAGAATAGATATAAAAATTCAATTTTATTTCACGTACTTAATAGGTAATTAATGAAATCCTAATAAAATAAAACTCAATAAACGAATCATAAGATTTAAAATGTCATAATCGTAATTATTATTTCATTTCTATATATATGTAATGATTAGGTTTATTTTTATAACATGCATCAAGACATTTATGATCAATACGATTTCATATTAAAACTCTCGAATGACTTAAGATAAATTGCTAATTTTCAAGTCTCTCAATTAAATATTATATAATATTTTAACGACAATGTCAATTTATACATCATTCACAGTTAATAACTTCCCGCGGCTTCACGTATAAATTGGTTTCATAACTTCTTAATATTTTGCATAACACCCACACGTCTATAGCGAAACAGTGGACACCTACTCCTGCGTACGTTACATCGTTTGTGCTCATGGCCACATTTTTTTACTCTATTCAATAAGATATTTTAAAAAATGGCTTTCCTGGAAGCACTTAAGTTCGAAGCACCTGCCACAGCTGTGTATGCATAATGCACGAATAAACTTCAGCTGCAGAAGTGGGTAAGTAGCAAATCTAACAAATGACGCTTACGTTGTACAAAAAACACGTAGAAGTACAGTGTAAAATTATTTTTTTTATAATGTTGGTTTGACTTTCTTTGTAATGTTGGTTAGTCATTAATCTTTGAGACCTTATAATGAGAATATTATGATAAATCAATCCATACGATTTGTAACAATAGAAGCCGAGAAATATAAATTGCTTCAACTCGAAACCACAAATAAAAAATTATGAGTGCAATATATTTTAATTTACCTTAAATGCCTTAGATATTTTAAAAATATGAAATGATCTTTACATATTGATACAGATGTATCAATATATTTAAAATATTTTACGCTAATATGTATTTAAATAATGTCTATCTTTCGACATCAGGTGATTGACATATGTAAAAAAAACATGTCAAAAGTTTAAAATAAAACCCCGGCTCAAAAAATATCTAAAAATCATCTCAATTATGTCAATTTATTACCAATGAACTACTTCTAAATCGGGGTATTCGTTTGAGAGCTAAGATACCATATATAGACAAAGACGTGAATGTTTTATTACATCCCTTTAAAAAAGTAGTCCAACCTGGTATAAGGAACTAAAACTCTCTACTGCAGCTTTGGGGTTCGCCTGCCTTAAGTCTTTCTATCTAGTAAATATAAGGTTTGCGCATTAGAATTTTAAAATTTATATGTCTGTCATCCATATAGAATGTTAAGTATTTATTGGGTGGAAGGAATTTCTAAGAATTATATTAAATTCCGTCTGGATATCGTACCACGCGTACTTCGCGTTTAGATTTCAGTTTTCCATCAAATTAACCCCATGTTTGCTGTCAATAATAGATATTTTAGAATTTTATTTAAGCAATAAAAAAGAAAGGTTTTTCAGATTTGCGTTATCGGTTGCAAAGATAAACCACCTCAAAATATTTGCAAACTTTTTTATTATCTCAATATAAACAACAAAATATTCTAAGAGCTGAGTTCTCGAAGAATTAAAAGATAAATTAAGTGAGTGCGTCAATATTTTTTCGATCAGAGGTCAGTAAAGATCCATTTACACATTAATATACAAGTAAGGGTAATAAAAAAATTCTCAGGTTATTTTTTGGTGTTCTCTCAAATACAATCAAAGAATGCCTTATTTGAATTATTGATAGTCAAATTAAACACTATGAACACTAGAGAGATGCTGCAGTTTCGATTCCTACCGAATCTAACATATTAAATGGATGAGCGGAATATTTAAATTACACAGTTATTAAGAAAACTTAGGGAAAATGCTAAAAAATACTGCTTCATTTGTTCAAAATTTTTTATCTAAATGTTTTCATGCTTTTTACTTTCTTTTGTTGCGTTTTATGTTCTGTTTACATCCAGATATTCAATATCCAATAGCGAAACATCAGCTTAGAAGGGTGATAACCGCGAATGTAGGACGCAAGATTTTTATATACTTTCAATAGCCGTATCTTCGTGGCGATAAACTTTTTCCGTGTAAAAGGCCCTTAATATTATTACATTTATTGTTAGACTTAAACGTAATTATGTTTTTACAAATTAGCGATGTTTTTATCATTCTTAAAGTATTATTCAATATTTATAAAAATGTGTTCACATGAATAGATTAAACAATAATTATTGTTATTTTCCTCAGATAATTATTGAACATTGACATACACTTGATAACAGGGCAAGACTGGAATCCATTTGCGTCAGTCTGTGATTAACCTTATTTTGTGAAGTGGCTTCACTATGACATGTAAGGTCTATTTTATTTTGAAAATAGTTAAAATAATAATAATGCCATAAACATTATATATATATTTTTTAATTTCTTCTTTAAGCTATATATGTATAATATACTCTATGCTACTAACTACTAATAAACAAAATTGAAGTCTCTGTTTGTTCTGCTTTCTCAAGTTACATGAAAGTACATACGGTAATTCTAAAAAATACCCAATCATAAACTTTCTATGTGTTTGTTTGTTTGTTCGTCTTGTTCTCCGAAAGAGAGTGGACAGATTTAGACGTAACTTTTACTAATGGATAGCTGAACGTATTTATTTCAAAATCATTATCATGTATACAAAAAGTATCTATATAATAAACTTTATACAGGTGAAACCGTGTGCCACCACTAGCATGTTAATAAATGATAAACATTCTATGAGATTTAAATCGAATTTTCAATTAATGAAGCATCCACAAAGGCTTTTTAAATTGAATTTAATAATAAGTTTTCGCATCCAATAAGTAATTATTCCATTGTTCGCTTCATTTATAATAATTATAGACTGTCAGTCACATTTCTAAAACCGATATCTACACAGGCAATTTCAAGTAATAAAATCGATGGAAGACGATTAAGGTGAAGTTGTTGTTTTGTGTTGCTAAATGCTAATGGTGCGTGACTTGAGAATAAATCGCTTTTTTGTTCTGAAGACATTTAAAAAGAATAGGGTTACTGTAACATATTCACGAATTTTACTTAATATAAGTATCTTAAATTGTACAGACATTACGTCAGCATCACGATATTGTATTATCATCCGAACATATTACATACATACAAAGTTTCATTCTGAAACGATAAGTTGAAGTTTACTTCTAATATCTAATTAAATTGTTTAGTACTTACATGTGAAGTTAATTAAAACGTGTTGAAAATTAACAAGGAAAATAGTTTAAAAAACAAAAACAAAAACTTTTATAATTATCTGGAGCGCTTTCGTGTCAAAGTTAATTTACCTTTCAGATATAAAAAGTGCCAGGCTTAAAGGAACGGCGTTAGAAGTCCAATTCCACAACAACAGAACTATATCATTCGAAGATTGCTGGCTTCGCGATCATTGCAGGTATATTTCTAATTAACTATTTTTAAAAGTTTAACTTGATTAACATTGTGAAGGATGGTTAATTATAATTATTTAGCTACTGATTATAACTATTAAAGTATAGATTGGGTTTAAGGTCGTAAATGTGGATCAGGGTCTCCCGCAAGATGAATAGATCTCATTAATTTTGCTACGGGCTGTTCCAGAAAATACTTAGGAATTACCTCTAAATTACAGGAATAATAGGGCGACGCGGCGGAAACAATAGTATCTATTGTTGTACTGCCTATGATTTTGAACCATCTAATGAATAGCATATAATAATAGAAACTAATTAAGAAACACAATTATTTAAATGGATCTAAATCACACCCTTTCCCACATGTTGTAGAAGTTATATGTCTACAGATGTTCACTTTCTTTTCGCCACAAAAAAGGTCAAATGACAAAATGATTGTCTGGAAATAATTTTAAAAAACTTTCAGAAAAATATTTGTTTTCGATTAGATCCCAATAAATAAAGACTTATTTACAACAGGTGTCCACAATGTTACCATGCGTCAACTTATCAAAGGGCTCATCATATTCTGGATATTCCTCAAGTTAATATAGAGAAGGTGAAAAATGAGGAAACATCGGTGTTAATAATATGTATGTTATTTATTTCGAATTTACTTGTTTAACTATACTAAATTTTAGGTCATAAAAGCCATTAATAGAGACTCAAAGGCTATTTCATGTACAATACTTCATAGTACTTATCGAAGCCTTTGATACTTTTGATAGGTATTACAAAGCTTATATAAGATATTCATACTTGGCATAAAACTTAGTAACTAAAAATGAAAAATGATTTACTTTTACCGTCAAATAAATTATTATGAAAAGTAGAAAGAATGGTAATATCAAATCAGAAGATAGCTAAAATTTAACACAATTTTTTTTAGGGAACGATGGTCATAAATCTACCTATAGTGGTAATTTCTTGTCACAATTTGGCTCTGACAGTAGATCTTCTCGATTAAATCACATACCTATTCTATGGAAAGGTGATGATGTTGCTATAAAAATTGCAAAACTTCCTATCGACAAGTTCATAAACAATAAAGAGGGAGAAAAAATTGTGTTTCAATCTCTACTTAGTTACGGAATGGCACTTATTGAACAAGTATATATAATTTTTATTTTATACAATTTGTGCCAATTTATGGTTTGTAAGAACATGATTTGTGTATTTTTTAATGTTATAGGTAGAACCAACAGAGGATGCCACTGAAGTAGTTTGTCAGGCTTTAGGTGGTGTTCAGCATACAATGTTTGGTGGTATGTGGAAGGTCAGCTCAAACTTTGACCACGCTGATACGGCTTACACGACACTGCCTTTGAAGCAGCATACCGATAACACTTACTTCACTGAACCTGCTGGGTAAAGAAAAAATGTTTTATAGTTTGTATAATACATTATAACTCTACCTGATATTTGATGAGTATAGATTGTGTTGTCATAATCTGAGTTATAATTTGACGATGTATTTCGTAATCAATATAATCCTTATATATATATATATAAATCTCCAAATCCTGGATAATTTTATTCTATAAAAATACTTAAGGACTTATATTGCTTTTCTGATATTGAAGTCATTAGTATTCAATTTTTACAGCTACAAATAATACTGTCTGGTGGCCTATCCAAAATTCTGTTTAGCAATTCGTTCACGGCCGGTTTCCAATGGTTAGGGTTCGTAAAGTACGGTTGGGCGGAAGTAATGTTGCCTCGACTCTCAAGCCCGAGTGGGACGTCCTTAACTTTTCACGGTACGGAAAACCTCAAAAATGTCTTGTTCATTGTTCCTCTTGAATTTAGAGTGCCCTCAATGCATTCTCTTTGTAATTCCACTGTACTAATTGACGTAATTTTTTATATAAATAGAGAAAAACGTGGAAATGAGATAAAACTAGACGTCATGACTGTATATTTTATGTTTGATATAATTACATATTTGAAACTTGTAATTGCTCTGTGACCGACGAGATCAATTACTTGACTATTGTTTTTATCGGTTACAGTAGTAAATTACGAGGAGCGGAGTATACATGAAAAATGTTTCAAAAACAGAAAAACAAATATCCTCTCTGAAAGCTTTCTTTGTCTCCAGTCCGTAATGGGTTATAATTACGTAACAATCATGACGAAAATGTCCTCCTTAAGAAGTAACGGAGATGCACAGGTCACTTAGTATTATAATAAAACAAAAGATTAAATAACATAAATAGCTTTATTACGTTTCAGCCAAAACCTTCGAGCCCTACCTTCTCACGCGTATTTCCATCAGCTTTTAGGGTAAAACCTTCAGCACTGAACCGTGAAAATGAATGATATTAGATTTTGTCTCGCTTATTAAACTTTAATGAAATTGGTTCTAGCCGAAGTTAATACCGTATCGGTGTTGATAGCTCTATAAAAGAAGCCTCATCCCATTTAAGATATAAAGAAGAGAAAATGCTACAGAATAAACGGTTAATACTGTCAAAATTGCAGGTTTTAATATCCTCTTCTACTTTATATTGAGAGAAAGGTGTCGTGATTTTTAAATGTAAAAGCTGTCAGTGTTTTATGTTTAATTATAAGATAAGATTTAACTCATATCTAATTAAATATGTACTTATTGTTTTTGTACGTACAATTTTCGAAATTAGGCAACAGGGGATTATGCCATTTTCTCACATGCAATCCTTGATACTATTATAATATAAATGCGCAATTTTGTATGCATGCATAGTTGTTACTTCACGTGAGAACTACTTTTTCATTTTATTTAAACTTTAAAGAAATATATTTCATACACTAGAATAACAGATAGGCTATAATTTAAATAGATATTGCGACACGAGAGAAACTGTCGGGTACTGCTATTTTAATAATAAAGATATGACCATGAAACGAATTATTGCAATTACTTTTTTCGTTACTTGAGTACACAATATTTAATTTCTTGTTCCCTTGTTGATATATTTAAAATAGTTTTTTTATGTCCTAGACTTCAAATATTTCACTGTACCGAGCACAAAGATGGATCTGGAGGGGAAAGTGTGCTTGTGGATGGATTTTATGCAGCTCAGAAACTGAAAGAAAATCATCCTGAAGACTTTGAATTTTTAACGAAATATGAAGTAGAAGCTGAATACATAGAAGACGGTCATTATCACAAGTACTCAGCGCCAGTTATTCAGTTGGACAAATACAATAACATTAAACAAATAAGGTAATACATATCATTATAAATATAGAATTAAGTAGCATAAATCCTTTTTTAAAGTCTTGGTTATACATCGACTATAGCTATGATTCACTTGGTAGATAAAGCCTAACACCATTGTAAAATATATTCCAATTTCATGTGTAAGGATATATGAAACATCGTTTATATACCATTTTAGGATATCCTTTAATTTTTATACGCAAAATCACTTACTTGCTTATTACGATAAAGAGTATACATTTTAGTTGTACCTACTGACAAACGTATTTAGTATTCTACAATCAATATGTGAGCAAACAATTTGACTTACCCATATTACATAATTAACTCTATTCTCCTTGATATATACAGTGTGTATAATATTCTAAGTGGAATATATTTGTGAATGATAAACTACACAATGTTTAACTAATTACCATGACTTATTACATCATACTTAAGATGGCCCATTTATCTAACATAAAGCTTTATATATATATATATAGAGTACAGCCTATAGAACAACTTGGGATTCTTGTATATATACAGTAATATAAATATGTAATCTATATTACAACATAAAATGAAAGAAACCTTAACAAGGTCTTTAAAATTTTTTATTAGTATATTAACGTACTTTTAGATTCAATTCATACGATAGATGTCCAATGGTCTTTGAAAGTGCCAAAGACTGCAAAACTTACTACCGTGCTATAAGGAATCTGGCGAAATACTTAGAAGATCGCGAAAACCAATGGCACATAAAGCTCAAACCAGGTATATAATAACCGTTTGGATGTATATAATCTCCGAACGTATTGGTCTATTTTTAATTAACTTTTAAGTGTTAGAAAACTACAATAATAATACTTGCTATATACTAGGTTGTGTTAAAATATAATTATTTCCAACCATGATGTTTGAAATTCAATAAAATTAATATAAAATAGCTTATTTGGCGTGTGTTACAAAGTTGTTATGATTACTAGTTGTATTCAAATTTGCCTTTTGTTTCAGGTTTAGCATTGGCGTTTGACAATTTCCGTGTTCTCCATGGAAGAACTGCTTTCACAGGCAAACGGATCCTTTATGGTTCGTATGTGGGAAGAGCTGATTGGCTAGACCGGGCCAGGACTCTAGGACTTATTCATTGAAATAATAATCACTATCAATCTCAATTTATGTTTCAATAAGGTGGTAAAGATGTCTATTAATATATTTATTCGATTATATGTAGATTGAATTAAGAGATTATAACTCTATAAAATTCTGTTACAATTCGCTAAGTTTTATAATATTCGAGAAATAAATGTTTTTTACCGGCAGACGAGTGGAAACTCATTTAACAGTAGATGATTCCCCCACTTAATGATGTACTATCAACCCTTTTATTTATTTTATTTATCTACTTATGATCATATTTGAATTATACTTAATATTGATTTGTATTAGTTTATAAATTGAATATAATATTTATTTAATAAATTTGATGTATTTTAATTCCACGGACTTTATTAATACTTTATTAAAGTCACTGAACATAATGACGCTATAAAGTTCTGAGAAAATTTTACAAACTCGACGAATTCTTCAAAAAATAATTGTTACGAAAACTTCTAGACGCCGCTTATAAAAACTGGGAAACCATTGGTCTTGAAAAGTTACAGTGGAAAATAAAACTTGTATAGAATTTTTCTAAGGTAATGTTTTAATTACGTTCCACATAATATATATAACTCTACAAGTCTAGATACAATTATTTTATCGACAAATAAATTAAAGTAACATATCTTAGAGGTAATCGAGTTAAGAAGTTTTTATTTTCCTTTAAGCCGTTGATTATTATGAACAAATTTATTCGTATTACAGTACCAATATTGAAAATTTGGAATTTGCACGCTATTTTGAAGCGTCTGTTAATGTAGTAAATAATTCGACAGCTGGTATTCAATTTTGCGGTGAGATTCAATCTATTGCGGAAGCACGATAGACAATAAAATAAAAATAAATGCCAGTCATATATTCTGATGCAAATTTAATAATTGATGTGAAAATAAATTTGATGTTTTAAGCCTTCGAAGTAGTTAGAGATAGGTTCATTTTTAGTCATCTATATCTGATATATTTTTAGCTTCAGTGTATTGATTGCTTTGGCGAATAAAGTTTGGTTATATCGAGTAACCACTTCGATGGCAGCCAATTCATCAAAATGGATTCGGTTTAGATATAGAAACGTAATTAAAATACACAAGGTCGTGTAGAAGTTTATATATTCAGAAGAACGAATTATTTCAATTTATGAAAAACCTTAGACCTCACTTATCACCCAATTCTGTCGTTTTAGGGAGCGTCACGGGAATAATGTTCTTTTTATTTAATAACGCCGTTCCACCTACGCGGAAGGATTTAGATTATCCGAGGATAAAAATGAAAAGTGCCTCAAAGGATCCTATTTAGAAAATAAACCAGGTTTATTCATGGTAAAAACATATAGTGGTATAAATTATATTTATAAGGAAAATGTCTTATAGCTTGTGACATTTTTGTTGGAACGTCAACTACATTCCACAATTCCTTTTTAATGAAGGTAAATCAATAGTTTAAATGTGCAAAACTTATTGTAAGTAGAAAATAAAATCCAAATAAGTTCATTGAGATGAGAGTTAATCTCGCAACTTTCGGTTCGAAATAATTCGGAATAAGTTTAGCTATTTACCACTACACCTAAGGACTAAACAATAATCGAAATGTAAGAATAATACCTCAACATAAATGTAATAACAAAAATCCACTTTGAGAATAAATATTCTGTAATAATTTAAGTGCAGAAATAAAAGAAAAGAAATCTTGAACGCGACATTTAAGTATTCGTAAAAAAGGAAAAGTAAAATTTCCAAAATAAAACTTCCTCGCAGTGAGTCTTAAAATCTTGAATGTAATTTCACTCATCCTTCGACGTCATTGAGTTTTACATCAATTTCATTCGCAATTAGCTTTGACTGCCTAAAATATTCAGCTTTCTCTTAATTGTTGGCCTTGACTTGTGAAGTTTAGAAACAGTTGCTAAAAGTATTGACGAAAAAGAACTGATAATTTGACTATCTTTTAATAAAAATAAGTTTTTTTATACAACCTACAGCATAATATATTTTATCTAAATACGTTGTTCACTCTTCAAATTCGTAGCTTTTGAGACGGTTATTTTATGAATTTTTGAATGCAAATACATTAAATAAATGTTTAATTAAAAAGACGCTATAACCTATAAAAATCTGAAAGATTTTCAAAGAGGCAAATAACAAAAATTCAATCATAAAACACGAAATACAATTTCCAAGTGTCCAAACAATAAGATTTACTATACAACCTTCGAGTGCTGTCGCCGTAAACAGCAAACACAACTACCACTTATGGGATTTGTTGTGGCATAACAAGGAAATAGAAAATGGCTGTTGTTAGGAATTTTGTAGATTCCTAACACACTCGATTTAGTGGAACTTATTTTATCAGATTTTATGTGATATTAAGTTTTGTACGATCTTGGCTATAGGTTTCTATTTCGAATCTTTTTAAATTATCGTTACATTATATATAAGCAGTGCGTTCACGCTTTTATAAAGTAATGTAATTAATTATTGTACGTAAGGTACCAGCTAAGAATTATTTATGAAGTTTTTGAAACAAAGTACAATTTTTACATAATTTCGTTTTACATATAGTTAAGGAGAGACATAAAAATATTGAAATTACACAATTTATAAAACACGCATCATGAAGCTGGGTTGTTGCGGAAAAAGGAAACATTTTTTTTGTTAAATTAAATTCAAAAAATGAGTGATGTATCTAATTTTAGCGTCGCCGCACGAGGGAAAAACTGTAATATTAACATCATTTTTCACGTAGACTCGTGAACGCAGTAGATAAGGACGATGCTGAAATGTATCTTGACAATTTTCAAGATGAAATTAGACTAGATATTTGGATTAAATTTAAATAGAATTGCAATATAGACATCTTGGTAGGATTCCATTATTCTCGTTCAACAGCATCTTTTACTGGTATAAACTTATAACAACTTTCTTTTAATGTCGGTGAAAACGGAACGTTTTTGCAATACTGTATTGACCCCATATAGTAAAGTGTGGTTTATTACAGTAATAAAACAAAAAGGGCGAGCCAAAGGTCAAAATAATACGAAGAGAATATAGCCTTACTTCATAAGTTAAAAGCCCATCGGCCACAGGTACGGAGTCCATTAGCGACTGAAGTCGAAATGTTTACTACTTTATCGTCGTAAAATGGAAAATGATGGTGTCTTTATTATAGTGGATATAAGTTTTTCAATATTTATAATTGTTGTGTTTTATTTGTGTGAATGTGGAATGCTTATAATGGGTTAATAAACGAACTAGTGATGGCATACAAAGATACGATTTCGAAGTTTCAACGTTATATTAAATTTGAAATTCTTTGCCTATGATAATTAGCATAATATATTAACCTACTGAAATTTTGATACGATTTTTTCTTTAATAGCTCACATATGTGTTACAGTTAACATATATACTCTCACTGTCAAGACTTTGAAAATGTTTACTATATACTTAGATAAATTCTTATATTTTCTTATATAAATGGAGGCCTCTTCACTACCGTATAGAAATAACAGAATTAATAAAGGCACTTGTTTTCTGAAAAGCGAAAAGTTTCATTGTAAATTGGGTCTTAATTAGAAGTGTCAATCCACTGAAATGGTTCTCTGGAGATCTGTGGGGTTTTTGTAGTCTTTTATAACGCTGAACAATGTAATTTGAAATAGTAGGAAATGTCTATGCATACATACCGTGTACCTACGGAACGTCTAAATACAAAAGTATATTATAAAATGTATTAAAAGCTTTTGCATTAAAAATGACAACACTTTAATAATTTAAACTGTGTTGATTATTCCAAATTTATTAATTACAATTTACATATTTTAAACTGGCAAACGTGCGTCGAGGCGCCATATCTATGACAAATTTCAAAAGAGTATGACGGTGAGAAACAGAAAAAATATGCAATGAAATTGATTAAACACAAGCTTCATGTACTTAATCACAGCACTCAAATAAATAGCAAATATATCTTTAAGCATAGCTAAGCTCTTTTCTGCTAAATAGGTTTGGGGCATGGCATCCTCCCCAGGGCACGGAGTTCCAAATCCATTATCTAAAACGCGTGACTCAGAGGACTTTAAACCAAATACCCAAGGTGGCTATCATAGACTAAAAAGAGATTCTCGTGAATGACTTCTATTCATTTATATCATGTGTATTGCTCTATTAAATGGATTAACATCTCGATACACCTGGAACCCTTTATTAAATGTATCTATTAATATCATCGTGTGGGATAATACGATGCCGTATTTATTATAAAATTATTTAAACCATATAAATACTAACTTACGTTTATATGCCCATTATTTGGATTGCGATAAATAGGTATACAAGTTTTATATATATTTTGATAAGCATTTCCTTTAAGAAAGAGTAAATATTTTAAGCAATAGCGGTATGTACGTAAATAATAAAAATAATATTCACTTTACATGTCAAAAAGCATATTACGTATATTTCGGAAATAAACTTATAAGCTTATTTGAATGTTCGCCAAAGATTTCTTTAATTAAGTATAACATTTGTGAACAAGCGTCATCAATCTAAAGTTTTAGTTTGATTTCTCGCAAGCCTTCTCAACTTTAGTAACATGTGTTAATAATCTAATTGTTTGAATTTACTTTAGATATGCCTTTATAATTGAATATCTTATATAATTTATACATTCTGTAGGCACGAGTATTATATATCTATGTATATGTATAAAAATAAATTGTTGTTGGTTTTTTTTGCTAAAATTGAAGAATGACTCATCTGAAGTAGCTAATTATGGGCTGGAAGTCCAGGAAAACCTTCCCTGATGGAAAATGTTTTAAAACTAGAATTTTGTTTTTCCATACAAACTGTGTCTACGTGTCAAAAAGGGTGCTTTCAATAATCTTCACTTTTTCATATTATTCCTAAAAGAAATTAGAAGAAGTAAAATCTTTGAAATTTTATTTTGAACACTATTTTTGTATATTCTTTTTTCTGCAAATTTGTAGTGAGTAAACATTGACACATTATTTAATTCTGTGGGGGCATTTAATTCACACGGACTAGTCAAACAGTAACTTATATTTATTAAGTTATTATTTGTGCCTTTATAATAACTTTTTTCAAAACTATTACACTAGAGTACAAAATCGGTGATCATTACTTGAATATGTAATGAAGTGAATATTCATTACTAAGTTTGATGTGAAACGGTTTATTAACATTCTACTCGGTCGACCTAAATAAAGGCTTACTATGTGATGAATATTTTCGTAATATTTGGCAAGCAGTCAACAAAGAAAACGAGGATCCTCAATGTAAGGGCTTCGAGACCATATAGAAGGATTTATGTGAATACGTAAGTAGGGATTCGTATCATGTACCTACATGTTCTTTTGATTTTATTCGCCATTACTAGAATGTCGGGCATGTTCATAGAAATAGAATTAACATGATCTTGGATATTTGGTTATGTTAAAAAAATATATAGCCAACGACATTTTGTCCGGGCTACGAGTTGTAATTATTTGTTTTGAATGATGAAGTGTATAAATTTCTGTATGCTCGTTATAAAAAGCTAAAAAAAATAAGAATACATCATTGAAAATCTTGTGTCTAAGGCTTTATCTACAACCTTATCTCACTTTTTGGGATGTCCGTCGTAACATCGCATTATTTTTAAATTATACGACTATACAATATTAATAATCATTTATAGTTTTACTACATAAGCGTCAACATCGAAAACGAGTGCAGTTTTTAGGTATCCACAGGTCAGATACTTAAACTAATAATCGTAAATATTTAAATATATCCTTTCCAGCCGTAGAAATTAACAACTTTTAGGGAGTGAATAATTACTGTAAGAAAAATAAAGGAAACTTGTAAAAATTTTAGGCATTTTTTGAATGGTTGCTTAACGTTTAAAAAAACCTATTTTAAAACTTATTTTATGCAACATTATTTCAAGTTATTGTTTTAAATATTTAATTAATAATTATAAACATAAAATGCATTTTAACAGGAAATAAGACTCAAAATCTGCCTGTGTAGAAATATTATTATGACAAAGAAAATTATCCACGACTAAGCGCGAAAATTGATTTCAAATTAATGTTTTGTTGTAGGGCATTTAGAAGGAGGTTCAACGTTAGTTTTAAATCATTAATTTATTCATATCACGATAAATA
>JAOSYY010027867.1:11556-24330 GCA_025727935.1 Hebomoia glaucippe | reverse complement strand
ATGTTTTGTTGTAGGGCATTTAGAAGGAGGTTCAACGTTAGTTTTAAATCATTAATTTATTCATATCACGATAAATATAAGAGTGATGAAAATATAAATAGAAGGCGATACTCAAAGCGGTACATAATAAGAAATGTCAAGGGTCTTCATAAAAATTTGGGAGCCATTAGCGAAGATGTCTTTCATGTTGAATTCGTACGAAAGCACTTGTATTATTAACGGAAAGCTGAATAAATTATTAAAAAAAAAATTCAAAGTTCTTATTGTGAAAAATATTATGGGCGAGAATCCTGGCTATTTACTGAATATTGAGAATTAAACAACTAATATTTCTTATAATGGTAAGAAAATTGACTATTTCAATTCAATATTTACGTGCC
This sequence comes from Hebomoia glaucippe, assembly GCA_025727935.1. NCBI lineage: Eukaryota > Metazoa > Arthropoda > Insecta > Lepidoptera > Pieridae > Hebomoia > Hebomoia glaucippe. The sequence continues at coordinate 23,950 of JAOSYY010027867.1, read as the reverse complement.
CATCCATATATATAATACCATTATCAAGTTCAACAAATTTTTAAGAATCAAATATACCTTAACCCACAACGAGAAATTCTTAAGACAAATATTCTTTACAAATCTATATATTTTATTATTTCTTAGATTAAATTTTTTAACAATAAATTGTAGTCTTAACATAGATGCAATCATTGCTAAGTGCCGGAGTATCTGAGTAGCGCTTTATAACTAGTGCATTAGATACGGTTCGTTAAAGATGAGGCTGCAACGGCGCCCTAGCTTTGCCTTTGATCTTTCATTAGCTTTTAAATTCACGTCTACTAACAATTGACGGGTTTCAGCAGTTACGCTCGAAAATAGTTTTACATTTTGCGAAAAGGTGATATTCTTAAATATTAAAGACTGTTTACTCAATATTGGAGTTTGCTTGCGGCTTCTCTCGCTAAAGGATATTTCCGGTATAAAAGTAACCTTTTTATTGTTTAGCTTTTTAACCAAAATTTTTCAAGCGGTCTTTGATCTTTGCTTTTATCAAAGGAGGATAAAATTTACAACGAAATTTTCTTTGAATGTGAAAATATAGCAAAAAACATTATTTTATACTAACATACGTATCTTAAAAAGAACTAAGTTCTGCTAACTTACATAATTACATTACAAACATATTATACAAAAATTAAAAGTCATGAATGCTTAAACAGATTTTTATAATTTATATCTATGAACCGTCTCGATCATGATAATATTTTACAAAAATAAAACCCTTAAATCGGCTAATTCGTTTAGGGTTCATACACACACAGCACACTGGCACAGAGAAGCAAACGCAGATACAACAATTGAATCTATAAAGTTTAAAAGTTATCAGGTTAAGTCATACATATATTAGAAAGTGTCATCGTTAAATAATGTAATATGCTTTATCAATTCTGTATTATATACTCAGTATTACCCCTAACACAAAACCTTCCGCTTGATCGGTGACGCCATCGTGCGGAATTGAATTTGATCACGGCCTCCACATGTACGCTCTGTTTGCTGTTTCGTAACTTTATTTGATTGGGGTGACACATAAAATAGTTTCCCATCGTTTACAAACTCGTTGGGCATCGTTATTATTTATTATGACAGCCTATACCGATTCGAAACAAATTATCTTATGATTTTTAAGGGTTTCATGACATCATTAAATTTTCAATACAACTTATTCAATATGCTATAAATAGAAATAATAAAAATGAGTTATGTCACCAGCTCTAACGATATAAGACTCATAATAATCTTTTTTATCGGTAAACCGGTGCTCAGATAATGCAATGGCGTTTATTGTTTCCCTGGACTTATAAATTTGGATTTATTGAATTATTCGTGTAATATTCTATCCAGTAGTTATCAATCGTTACACTTAATAATTCATTTATAAGTATGAAAAATACATTCAATTCTTGTATGTTCTGATTCACATAATAATAGTAGGATATTGTTATGCGAATCATAAAGACTAATTTGTATCTACGAGTACTCTGTAGTTATTTTTAATTAAACGTCTCTGCGAATCAAGTCAAAATTATAAAAAGGGGGATTTTAAAATGTTATTAAATTTTTAGAAACAGTTTAATATAACGAATTCAGAAATGAGAAAAAAAATTAAGGAGAGATCCCTTAAAACTCAAATTGACGCTAAGTCTTGTGCAAAAACTCTGCATCAAATTATTGGGCATTCATGCGAAAACCGGCAAGGGAGCTTTGAAAGTAAATAGGCGCTATTTAGGGCTTCAGCTTTACAAGCGAGGTGATTGTATGGAATCGAAATCTACAATACTCGAAAAACATATATCACGAAATATATCTGTTAAAACGTAAGCTTTCATCGTAACCTTTTGACATTAATTACTTTTTTACTATCACGATAGTGACTATATGCAAAATAGTACGGGTTTATGTACACTAGCAAACATTTATGGATGCATGGACAGACTTCATTTTTATTAACTAAACTTAACATAGGATAAGTTTAGGAAATGCTCGATGTAATTTAATACAAGTGGAGCAATATTACCTCAACCGGTTGTCCTAACTAATTATAGAGAACTTAAGTATAAGGTCATTTTGAACTATAGTATATATGTTCCAAATTCAAGTTATTTCTTACACCAGCTAATATAATGAAGAATATGTATTAGCAATATGTTAATACTTCAACAAGATATGTTAATACTTTTACAAGATAGCCATTAATTATTATAATGAATGGGCACTTGAGACAATAACTAATGTTTTAGCAATGACCTCGATAATTGCGCTATATTACAATATCTGGCATAGAGGTGCTACTTAAATAAAATAGACTATATTATTGAAATTCTCGAACCCAATATTTATTATTATATTTATTCTCAGCAATGGTACAGTAAATCATGAAAAAACTTTAGAAAACTTTATGGACCTATATAATACTCTATTAACTAACTTTATAAAACTCACTCAAAAAATCGTAGAATATTGCTATGTTTACATATAATATAATATAGAGTCGATTTTCTTATTAACAAATAAGAATGTAACTAAGAAGCTCAAAGATATGAAAGAAATATGTAAGTCAAACACATTTTCTTTTAACTTATATAATCTTTTGATACGATAGCATAAGTCTTATATCAAATTATAATTATTTAAAAAGAGGCGTTGTGGACAAACACTCTGACGGGGGTTAATACATAAATATTGTGAAGAGGTTCTCAAAATATATCGCGTTTCTTAAATATATCGTCAAGTTGCTAGGTTGACGAGGGTGAATCATAGATTATTCGACCCTTATTGACACCAAATATCCGTTTTTCGAAAATATTAGAAAATCCTTTAAAACAGCACATATACGTATATTAAGGCAAAAGATTTTTTTGTGATTTTGATAACAAAGAAATTACATTTTATCTTTTTCGCTCTATGAGAAATATAATCGCTGCATATTACACAAACTTTGTAAGAAATTCTACACATTAGTTTCACTCCTCTATCTGTAGTAATATTTCACTTTGGGTAAAAATCTAGAAGATACTAGCTAACCTAGCAAACGTTGTTTTGCCAAATAAATGTACATTTGGGGATGAAAATTTAGCTGCATTAATGCTGTATCGTAAAAAAATAAAAACAAAATTATTTGTCTAAAAAATAAAAAAGAGTTGGATCACCCTTAACATTTAGGTGGATGGAAAATAAATAGTAGCCGATTCTCAGACCTACTGAATATGCTTATAAAATTTCATAAGAATTGCTCGAGCCGTTTCGGAGAAGTATGAGAACGACCATTGTGACCCGAGAATTTTATAAATTAGATAGTATTAACAGAAGATAAATTTAATCGGCTTAATAGATTCTATCTTTTTTACATTTCGAGCCAATATATTGTACAACCAAAATAAATATTTTAAAACCTTTTCGAACAATCCTATATAGTCATATATTATGTAACGTTACACTAAGAATTTATAAATTACGAGTTGGTACAATGTGACCGGATTCGCCTTGAATTGGCTTTGGCTTACCATAAATCACATGCGGTTTCCTAAAATTTATCGATGTTAGAATTTTACATCTAAACCTGTAGGTACATCGCAATGTTGGTGGAAAATTATACTCATATACACGATTCAACCTAGTTTAAAATAAAAATTATTATCAGTGAGAATATTAGATTAAAATCAACATTAAAATTAAAATCAACAGTAAAAGCAAACCATTCTTCTCATTCAAACGTCAAAATCACCACGTCTCTCTTCTAGTACGTTGCACAAAGTTGATAATGAATATTAATATTTCATTCAAATTCGTTCAGCATGATAAGAAAATTTTTTGTCCTTCATAGACATTCCTTTACTTACAAAAAAATTGTTCAGATATTTACGCCACAATTCACCCTTTTCCTTTCGCTTTCACGTCCAATGACCGACCATTTATCAAAAAAATATATGCGTGTATTTAAAATAAACTCACGATTTATGAAAAAATATGCCATAAATTGTAAGGATTCGTAATTATCTGCGCATTCCATTTTAGGGTTTGTAATATTTTACTTTTTGATGTAATTACTTCGTCTGACTAATAATTACATTAATTTATTGTTACATATTTTTAGAATTTATTTTCATCCTTTTGAATTACTTAATCTTCGCGTCATAACATTTAACTTTTACAAGTGATGTTGTTATTTGTAGGTATTTTTATACAAAACAGTTAGTCATCTGTGAACTAAGCAACTATTTTCAATGTGGCTTGGCAAAATTTCAGTTAGCCCGCAGCATTACTGCTTAGCCAGCGATCTGTCTGTTTTTATTTATTGCATAAACATTGTTTGGACCAAACGTAATAAAAACATCTAGTGCTTTTTTAAACGTTATGGTTTATTTATAGAATTTTATGCTTTTATATATCTTTCGGTATGGTTTAAATTTGTGTCATCTCAACAACTATGCCAACTTTCGAAACTATAAGATTTATTTAAGTAAGTAGTTATACCTTGTACATAAGGAAATAATTCCAGAACCAGTCTAGACTGTTGTGTGGTTTAAGACAATTCTCAGAAATAATATTGAAATATTAAAAAACCTCCGATATCAGATCATTAAACACCTTTACACATATTCAAAAACTATAGCTAATCCAAGTCATCGATCTCAATAACGTCAGCTTCTAATCCAAGAAAGATCAGTCCATTGATATAGGAGACAGAGAGATATACAAGTTCATCTTATGTCAAAAATATAGCAAAACTAAATCTTAAACGCCATATATAACTTGTTTATTTAATTAAAAGGCTCACGTCACGGATTATTACACTCGTATATAAAATATTCGAAATTATATACTTTAAATTTTTGCTTTAAATAAAGAAAAAAAAAAAAGCTTTGGATAGTACAAAAGACAAATTTACGATATAAATGAAGAAGTAGTAAAACGTATGTAATTACACATATTTGTTCAATAGATCATACAAATAGACCAGCTGTGAACACAAAGCATACATTTACTTTATTGTCTATGTTTGTTTCTACTAATACCATTTGGTTGTACTATAAACACAAACATTATCTGTCGGGTTTGAAATTCGTACAGATGATATCTATAAGATGACTTGTCGAATAAAATTCAACTATTTTCAATCATTGTCTGCAGTAGCAATAAAGGAACCAATTTACCACTCACGTTTATCGTCCTTAACTATTAAAATATTGGGGGTTATTGAGATTTTTACAGTTTTCCTAAAAATTCTAAGGACCTACTTACAGTTATTTAATGTAAGCTACACTACTTTTCTCAAGCTGTTAATCTAAACGTGACATAATCGTATGCCGACTTTATTTTGAGTAAAAACAGTTTTTGCTATAAGTATTTCAGGATTATTGTATAGCAAAAAATCCCAATATTTTTAATTACAGAGCTAGATACATACTGCTAAATTCACTACCATTGGTGATAATCATGTTGCAATCGTCTCTCAGAACATAGTCGTTTTGCACGTTTTGAACTGGCAATAGATGAAGTGTAGCGCAAACAAAACTCCAAGAGACCCGCGCAAATTGAAACGGCTAGAACCGAATTCAAGAGAAAGGTACGTGTCTGGACTAACAAAAGCTTTTGTATGTTTCGAGGAGACTGAATTCGATTAATTATCAATTCTTGAGGATATTTAGGATTCTCTAAGTTTTATCACATTGTAGAATACAAATAATTTTCAAAGTTATCTCTAAAATATTTTTATTCGTACAAAGGAATTAATCAGCCTTATCTTCCCAGAGAGTGTTTTATCTACTAAGTATAAATTCTTGTCCGAAGTACGCATTTTCTATTTATCTAAAAAAGAGTTCAGGTTTTTTAAAATATAACAGAAAAATGTTTTAGCATTCCAATTATTTTCAATTGCACAACGGAAGAGGAAAGCTATCTTTGAAAACAATCTGAAGTATTTCAACAGAACATTAATCCTAATGATATTCGCGTAAGAAACAGTTTATCGTCATAAAAGGCAATGTTTTTCATAATCGTCGGACAGTAAAATACGGAACAATCCAAGCTTATATTTCTGTACAAAACTTGTTAACATAAAAATTACAAAGTCGTTGCAATATCTTTATACGAAGATATATAGGTATATTCAAATGGTAGATTAAATATTTATATATTGTATTATACTGCAAACCCACAATGCCAAAAACCACTCATGGTAGCTCTAATTTAGAATATTATGTACCAGGTTTTGTCAATTACACATATCGATCACTTCTATTGTCTTCCATATTATTTTTGAATACATTCATTGAATGTACAGACATGCGGTTCATATTAACCGAGTAAGTTATCGAGTGTATAAATCTGTCCAAAAATAATGTTCAGTAAAACAGACATAAAAATGCGCCCGTCCTGTGCCCCGTTAGGGGACACCGATATACATTAAAGGGCATAATCAATAACTAGGTCCTGACCCAAGCCGTACCAATTTAATATTTTAACGAATAGCCCGTTATCAAAACAAATTAGCAGGTGGAACGGTGCCCCAAGTACCCGTCTGGATAAAAGGATAGTCACACTTGTCGAGTCACGCACTCTAGAACAATTGGAAACAAGTTTAACCTCGCAGCTCGATACTCTCTAATCGCCCTAAAGACTTTCTAAGTCCAATTACGTCTAATTACACATGCAATTAATAATTACTGAGGAGCTTTTGCCGGTACCACGAGCTTACGGCGTAGAACATTATGGTGTTAGATTAAACTATATACATAAGGGACAATTGAAATATATAACGGAAATATTTCGAAACATTTCAAATAAAAAAATCATAAGTCCATTTTTACATTAGATATGAAGCAAATTTGTTAGTGCCAAATAATTTATAGGTAAACTATATGTAGATTCCATTATAAATAGTCTTACAGTTTAAATAAGAATAGTTATGTACTCGAAGAAGTTCACCTACCTTACTATTTATATCCCCAATAACATAATATCTCAAGTCTAGATAGAAAATATGTCAATATTTATTAATGTTGTGGTCCGTCGAACTGACAATATAGAAAGACGACTTCCATCACAATAATGGTTGATCCAATCGCCAATCGGATAGTTGTCCAGGACGTCTCTAGACGCTCATGAGATACACTGTTTTAAAGAACGAAAAGTATACTTATGTATAAAGTATATCATGACATATAATATACTTTATGTTTAAAATTATTTAGTAACAGTATTGTATGAGTAAATAGTATTGTAAGTCTAATTATAAATTGAAATATATGATGTCTTTACATCTTTTGTCAGAATATAGAAAAATTTAAGTTACGTATTAAGACTTAATATCTTTCTTTTAATTTTGACAGCTGTTGTTCTAAAGCCGTTAATGCGCTACAATTCTATGCTTGCTTAAAACCTGCTTCCTTGCATGTTGATGTGAGTTTCTAATTTTGAATAAGGAATTTTCAAATTACAAAGTCTATTATAAATGACGACGTTCGGAAACCCTAGGTTTTGGTGTTCCATATTTAAAAGAAGTATATTTCGAAGTATTCCACAAGGTTTCTCGTTACAGTAGAGGAAATATGATATAAGGATAACACTTTAGGCGGACGTATTATTTCCCTTTTTGTTCCCTGTCAGCGTCGATACGTCGCCTTCTGGCTCTTAGCTTTCCTATACAATATTTTATTACCGAATGACAGAGTAATCTTACGTGATAGGATTTTTTATTTGTTATAAGACTGTACATATAGTATAAAGTAGGGTAAATTTGATTTTTAGTCGAAATGTGCCTAATTTGTTTTTGGTGATGTTGAGTGCGGAGTATCTTAACTTTAAACTATGGTATCGTACATAAAACTCGCTGCTCACCGTAGTTATATAGAAGCTTTTTATAAGTTATAAAATAATTCGTCTTTTATGTCTTCTTATACTTTAAACCCATTCTAATGATCTATTGACTGCTTCAGTAGAAGTATTCTTTGTTTTTCCATGTGCTTAAATTTTATTAGGATACCATTGAAAAGAAGTCCATTATTTATGTAATACTAAACATCAAATCAGCAGTATAGTCTTTTAATGAAATATATTATTTTTAATATAATTAATATCAAGTGACTATAACGTGAAACGCGGCCTTGCTCTGCAGAAACCGTATAGTTTGCAAGATCATTTCCGTTGGGGGTAATTAAATAACAATTATTTGCTTCTGGTTTCAGTCGACTGGAAACTTATTTAAACGGAAAATTAACACCGTTCAGAATAAAAGAGTCGTTGTGCAGTGTTAAATTTCCGTTTAAATGTTAATAGTGCAGCAGACTTTATTTATTTTGGTTTTTATTTTAATAAATCATATTTATCTTAGATAGACGAACGAAATCAACACGTAACGAATTACATCATAGATGTTGTAAAGTGCAATTTCCGTTTTATTCTATAAATTTTGAAACTATTAACAAATTCATTTTCCACCGCTACCATTACAAAATGATAACTATATTGTAATTGGCTATCATTTGATGTTTATGTACGTTTATCTCACTAATAGAACATTATTTCTCCTTCTATGTTTTATACTGAATATTTATTTTGTCTAAATATCAATAGAAACGAATAAGCTATCAAAGCGTCGCAGAAGCCTACTTCCGGTTAAAAGCAAAGCCTCTTAAAATTCTACGTAGTCACTCCTCTAGTGTAACTCATTGTCAGAACTAGCGGAGCGGCAACAAAGCGTTTCTTCAAGTTCTTACATACAATTACGGTCGTCAATCTTGCTGTCCGCGTTTCAACAGATGAAGATGGATCGCTCTTGGGAAATGAACAAAAACTATACTTACATTATTTTCTTTATTTCCTTTTTATTATTATTTAGATATCAAAATCATATTTTTCTTATCAATACTTGTTTAGAAAGTGCTTACCTTCACAGATCACAGTAATTTCACATTATTGGTAGTTCTGAATTTATTTATAATATTTATTTTAAAAAAATCAAGTTTATTGAATAACGGTACCTACTTAATAATAATATAATGTTTTCAGTAGTAATTTTGTAATTGGTAGTTTTTAATGGTAATTTAAAAAATATTTATTTATATTTTCCCTTGACCGCTATAACTCAGACTGAATTTGAATCGTGCATTATGGATTCGAAAAACAACGTATTCCAAGCCACTGGTTCAAATGTAAATTAGAATCTTTTCGTCTCTGAGACAAGAAAAACTTGAATTAGTCAAGTACTTTTCTTACTTTATACTTATCTCTCAAACAAAGTTAATTAGTGAAACTTTGGTTTTATATTAGTTTGGAGCTTTCATTAGAAATACAATTTTTTTCTAATTATCTCTAGCTATGATAAAAAATTTAGGATAAAGTTTTTAAACTTAAAAATAAATTGATGGCTAGTCATTGGACAAAATAAGGTATTTTGGCATTATATGCTGTATTAATATATACTATTTTTCATTCATTCAACTCGGACATTTGTGTAGTTTATCTCATTTTCATAGTATTCCATATTTTATCAGAGTTTTAAGAGCTCTCACGGGGCAGTTAAAATATCGGGACCTTGGGAGTCGTAAATTCATGTCTCGTAGATTTATGTACCTACCTACTGGTTCTTATATTGTAAATAGCGTTTTAGTTTGTTATAAAAGCGAATAATCAACAACATTTGAATATCTGACGTGAGAGGCCTCTTTCCAATATTAATGCATACTCGTTTCATTTTCTATATATATATATCATAAATTTCAGTATGAAATTGCTCATCGAGTTATTTAGTTCTATTAAGAAACCGAGCCATATTTCTTTTAATTATTTTTATTCTTTAACTAAATATTAAACGAAGGCTACCCGCCTTTCTATAATAACGGTAGCTTTGCTGATTGAATGATAACAGAGCTATATTTTCACTAATGGCTCGGGAAACTGTATAGCACGTCTTATTATGGATATTTTACGATCATGTAGAGGTTAACATTATCCTGTATTACATAAAAAGGCATATACAAATGCTTTGTACGCGACAAACTATTTTGAAAATGGAAAACAACAATGGCTGATTCTCAAATACTCCTTTGAAGCACTCTCAAGGGATTATGTTTTGTGACATTTCTACATATTTGACTAGAAATGCTTCGAGGGATACCTGGAATGTCTGATAGAGATACAGCTCACGATTATAAATAATATATTTATACATCAGTGTTGTAATAGTGAATTACACTCGTATATATAAATAGCGAAGTTGTGTACAAAATACGTAGTTTAAAATATCAATAACAATGATATACAATTATTTCGAGGGATCTATTGTGTTGTTATTTAATATGATATTGTGCTACAAGATATTAGAATCTAATTTCGATAGTATGATGGATAAATGTACGTATTATATGTAGATAATTTGTATAATGTTTATAGATCTTTGTAATCTTTTTTAAGCAAAAAAAATCCGAAGCAACCGATAAACTTATATCTTCCATTGTTTTAAAAATAATGTGTGCAAAAAGTGATACGTGTACTTCTGCCCAAATATGAAAATAGGACAAAGCCAAAGAAAAGAGATTGATTGTGTAAATCATTGTACGTGTTTGCATACGATGCGATTATTAAATAAAGGGAAATGTGAAGGAAAATAAATATTGCAAATAATTCTTGTCAATGGTAACTGGGTCAGTATAAAGTAAAAAGAGATTTCCATTCGCGGAGCCTTAAACCATAATAGCATAAAAGTGAAGTGTCCTAAATTTTAAAACTTAGGGATGATAGTGATTAATTAGATTCCAACGCAACTTAATTTTCGTAAGGGAACACAAACAACCCCAAGCGATCGATTTGATCGATTCACTCAATTTGTTTGTACACTTCAGAATCGATTACGTGCCGCTACTTCAGATTCCATTTGGTAGGTTTAACTCCTGGCTTGGATGGGATTACTTCTATATTATACAATCTTTGATTCTATGTGTCCTAATAAAAAGTATTTGAGATTTTAATATATTTAGTTAATTTTCTACATTTACATCAGATCAGCATGAGCTTCACATTATGCCATCTCAAACACATAACATTATTTACTATTCTGAGTTATTATTTTCGAGCATTCAGAAACTCTTAGACTGAATTCACCAATTTAGACATAACAATTTTCTATCTATATAGGGTGCTATGTGACACGGATGAAATTTTAATCTAAAACTTTTTATGTTATATACTCGTATTAATATTCTTATTTCTTTATTATTGGGCTTATAAATAACAAGTTGGTAGGTACTTGCCACAAGTCTCAAAATAGATGTCATACAAATATTGTTCTTATATGCCTTTAATCTTCATTTAAATCTAAATAATAGATCAAGGAAGAGTTTTTTAATACAAATAAAAATATCTTGTTTTTTATATAAAATAGCGGTGTCCGAGAATTTCACCTGCCTCACAATATTTATTAAATTATAGTGTTATTCTAATGTATGAGTTACATTTCTATAAAAGTTTAATTAATCCTTCTGAGGTGTTTCACATGAAAAAATAACACACATCAATGCATACTTTCGCGTTTATTATTTTAGTAAGTATTTAAGAAGCTATTGGAACGTATTCCAAAATTATTAATTCTCTCGTCCCTATTTTACGCTTCTAAACTTACATAATATTTGTAGAAGTTTGACAGGTGTATGCAATATTTACACAGAAAATACGTATCAACTTCGAGACTCGTCGAAATCAACATACACGATTTACATTGTATAAAGTGTAGATGGATGCCTCGAGCTATACTTCCCGAGACTGTTTCTTATTCTGTGAAATGATGACAACGTACATAAGTAATTTAAAGGGATATAATATATTTAATCCTTAACAAAGTTTCACGATATCGATAATACTATAATTAGTAGTAAAGCCACTCAGAATGGAAACTGTGGAATAATATAATCCAATCTCATTGATATAATGAACGTATTTGCACGCATCTTGTGCTCCAAGCAAGCTTCAGAGACCGAATTATTTATTATGGTATACTAGTTGTGTTGTGTACTCGTATGTAACTAAAAATTAATAATAAATAAAATTTCTAAAATAAAAGTATAAAGTTTCTCCTTATTTACATCACCAACGTGCTGATGAAAGTCCCATCGAAATCGTACAGCCGTTTGACATATTAGGTGGAACAAACAGATTTGTTAAACATATTATTTTAGTATATATACCGTGTATCCATCCATAATAAGCATTTAGTAGAAAGACGTTATATTAATATTAGATTCGAACAGACACTTCGATTTTTATATATTTTTATAGATTATACTTAATCTACCAGTACCAGTCTTCAGCACTGAATATGTATTAAATTGTGTATCGCAGTTTAGAAGACACTTTTAAGAACGAATACCTAACTTGC
>JAOSYY010027867.1:0-11456 GCA_025727935.1 Hebomoia glaucippe | reverse complement strand
AGTCTTCAGCACTGAATATGTATTAAATTGTGTATCGCAGTTTAGAAGACACTTTTAAGAACGAATACCTAACTTGCCCTCTTTTGCGCAGATACGTTTAAAAAAATGTATGGAATTGACGCATATGGTTTACATATCTATGATCATTGTACACTTAAAGAATACAATTTTACATATTAATTCCTTAAGCTTTAAAAATAATTATAATTTTCTTAATAGATGTAAAATATAAGCAAACTACATGAAAAGTAAGGGTTACCTTTTACAAAAATCACATTTACGTTTCTCCGACTTTAAAAACTAAATCTTAATAAAAATAAATGAGTTTTCTACAAAGGCTTTTCCTCATTTCTTCGTTGATATTATAAGGCCGTTAAAAGAAAGTAGAAATTATATTAATGAATTCTTTGTTAGCGACCACCGAAACAGAAATTATAAATATGAGATCACTTAAGGCATATATTTTTAATATTTTAAGAAAAATAGAATATATTTTATCATATTTTGTAGAGTCTTAAAATGTATCGTACAATTATGTATTATAAATATTATACAAAACATCGAAGCTTTTCACTTTCAGTGTGATGTTATTTATAATCAATATCAGTTTCTAGAAATCCAAGTTACTTTTATTTATATCAGACATTGATAGAAGATCATAAGACTTATTCCGTGATACTCGTAGATTCCGCCTCAAATGTTTAATATCGATAATTAAGGCTTTATTTTTAATATTAAAATAAGTTTGTCCAAATAGAAATAAAAGTATTATGTATACCTACGATATTTAAAACTAAAAAGTACTGATAAATGGAAACAATTTAAAAAATTCTGTCTGTAGTATGTCACGTCAAATTGCCGAAACGGCAAAATTTTCTTTAATGGAAGTTTGACTAGCAGATAGCATAATTCTCATTATAAAATGTGAACATTACCGCGGGCGAACCCGCGTGACACTACTGGTCGCTAATAATATTTAACTGATACGCTTAGAATGAGTGTTGAACTATTTATTACGAGAAATTGAAAATTGATATACTGAAATTAGAACGCACTTTACTGTAATACACGAATTTCTTTAAAAGCGGAGTTACGTGACCCGGATGGAATTTTAAAATAAACTTTTAGAAATTTCTCCCATCAATTTAATTTTCGAAACTGTACCAAATTTACTATACAGTGTTTATAAAAATTACAACGTTTATTTCTTTTCGGGAATTTCCATACTTTTACAGTATTTATACAATATCTCTAGGCATTAAAGAATCAGTAAAATAGATTCGAAAATACTGTCCACTCAAGTATCGCTAAGTTTCTAGATTAAAAATGATCATTTTATATCCGCTTAGACTTTGCTTAAATCATAACTTATGCAAAGTACATCAACTTCAAATTACCCGGCGCGATGTGACCGAGTCTAATTCAGATAAATGAGCTTCTTAAAGTGTCTTGACTTTAGAAGAAGAACGTAATTTGAGGAATAATATTACATGAATATTCGTGGAGCCGCGAATTTCATACAACCGTAATGTCATGTCGAAGATTTGTTTACGTAAAAGTATAAGAAATAAATGCTTTCTTTTAGACTTTGTCTGTTTAGTATGGAGTTTGAAAAATAATTTTCATTCATTTGCTACTAATGACCTAGATGTATAATATTGGAACACAATGACTATGTTTCTAATTTAACGTGCGCTTGATTATTATTACCTGTGAAAATATTGGAAGATTCATAACACATTCAAATACGCGGTAAGCAATATAAATTGTTGATATTTATATATGAACACTATGTATTATACAAAAAGGAATTTATATAGATTTAAAAAAAACAATAATTTAATTAACGACAATTTTTAAATAATTTATTATCTAATACCTTAACTAAAAGTAATTGTAATTATTTTACTATAAGGAGAATTCATTCAAAAAATTTTGAATAGACTTAATTTTCAGGTGACAAACTAAAACAGAACGTGAATATTTTTTTAGCAAGTTCGCGCTGAAACTGAAGTCATAAACATTTAAATGAATTATTCAAACGACTAAACCAACCGTACGGTTCGTAATTCATTTACCGTCGGGGACAGTGTAAATCTAAATATGAGCTGGAATAGTAGAACCACTTTTTAAATTTTTCAGATCCTACTCTGAAAAGGTTACTCATAACGTTTATTTAGTTATTTGAATTATTATTAAGTAATTGGCCAGGGCTTAGCATTGATACTGAAAAAATTATCCCCTTTCCAGAATAAATGAGCAAATAGTGCTTTAACAAGTTCAAGAGCCAGAAAGGGATTGATAAAGGCTTACGACCCTGAGACTGAAGCTTAAGCCGGCAATACATAACGATGCGCATTAAAATCGGAAAAAGAATCTAAAATTTTGAAAGCGTCATTTTCAGTCAATTCCATAATAAGCAACGTAAAACAAATACTTTACTAATAAAAGCAATAAAACATTGAAATTTATTTTGACAATTTCGAAAAAGGTGTCAATAGCACAAGTACTTAGGGTACTACCAAGATTAAATCTACCACTCAATTTCAGTACTTCGAAATTTTACTTAAAGGAAAAATTACTTAAAGACAAGTAAGTAGGTCCTTCATCAATATTATATGATTATTTACGTTTTAATAAGTCGGTTTTATACAAAGTAGCAACAGTATATTAAGCAAATTGTGTTTAATGCATATTTATAAAAACGAAAAATAAAACGGACATTTTTAATCAACGAGCATCTACATTATACATAAAATCACTAAGTACTTAATTGAAGTTATAAGTACTACTGTTTACAAATTTATTTTGATTTAACGACGGAATACGTACAATTTGTTCAAACTGATTTTTTATACATTCAAAGTTAATTTAGTTGCCTGATGTACTGAATATTCACGGTTGGTTTGAATTATGCAGGAACAATTCCAGACAGGAGTTAATAATTCTCCGAGAACGACAGCTCTTCTTACTTAGAATTTTTTTCAAATCCGCTTTACAAACTTTTTGCTCCATTAACTCCTCTTTATGAATAATGTTACGTGCTTCATTACGCCTAGAACGTTTTATTGTCTGTTTTTCGTTTAGTTTTAATTATTTAGACACGTATTAAAATTTCCAAATAGGATAAAAAATTTAACACGCTCTTATTAACTTTAATTGTAAACATTTTCTCAAATTGAGAGATTGAACTCTAAGATTATTTATGTTATATCATAATTCAAGTTTATTATCTGAAGCCAATATCATGAAATATCAATCTTTACAAAAAATATTGATCTTATAGCTGTTTTATATAACTTTTTAACATCAATTAAACTTACCAAACGACATATCAGAATTAGGATAAAGTATCACCAAGGCATTACAAAAAAGAATACTTAATTTAGGTAGTGCGAATAAAATAATAAAAATATTTCGTCATTTTCTAATTCCTCGTAACATGTTTATAAACTCTGTCGCAACTACTGTAACTTTAATCTTCAAAGTATACACTAACTACTCCACAGATATGAGAAACTATGAGCCATATTAAAGGACCTAGTGCATCGCTCTTATCTAAATGCAAGTTCTTGAAACAAAACTTCCATTCCGTGAATGTAATCTGGTGGAATTTAAAAATAATTCTCGGAATGCTTTTAGCAGAAAGCAAAAATGAAAACTTGCACCGAACAGATTCTTCTAAGAACGTGAGCTCTTTAAATGCGAATACTACAATTTTTATTAAGGCAATTTTTAACAGTTCTTTTATAAAGTATTTGTCACATGTCAATTAACTTAATCTCATATAGCTACAAGTTTAACAACGAGTTGATGGTAAGCTTACAGGCAATTGGTAATATGTATATTTTAATAACAGTAAATGGTGATAACTGAGTGAATTTAAATCTTTATATATCATACAATGCTTTTTATATAAGTATACTTAAATTCTCAGTTTATTTTCCTCTTAAATAGCATTTTACCCACATGTAATTAGTAGAGAACTGCAATTTCTGGTAACGGATTCCAAGCTTGTTGCTAAATAGAAGTAACAAAGGCTGTATTCCAACCGTTATACTTACTTAGTGCCCGGTACAAAAGGGATTACAAGTTTTGTTTACATATCTTGTTTGTTGACGGTACACTGCCATCTTTAGCTTTTAATGATATAATACTTAAGTGTTTTAAATCAACTTAGGAAATTTTCACGAATTAAATGTTTTTGTTTGCTGCGGTCATCATCAGATTTGCGTTAAATTACTAAGTTATTGTATTTTCTTCCAGATTATAGATGTAAAAATTATTTTACTGTGACATATATAGTTACATAAGGTTCAAACTCATTCTGAAAATTTTATAACATTATTACATACACGAATAAGTGGTAGAGTGTGTGTAAGAAATCTAGACGTTACATGAAAGTAAATGATTATGATTTAATAAAAGATGTTATATTTTTTGTACCCTAGTAACAAAACGAGCAAATAGTTCACCTGTTGGTAAGTGACTCTTCCAAGACCAGGAGATATAAGAGACGCTTTGCCAACCTTAGCTGTATTAATTGAGTTGTTTTTGTGAATGATGTTCTGCTGCAGGCCTTATTTTATTTTTATTTCCTATATTCACAGACTGGACTGGAAACACGCCCAGCAGATTCTACCGTCTCCATTCAAGTTATATTATTGTTAAAACATAAAAGTGAGGCAAGATAATAATAGTTTATACTAATCGTTAGCATAACCAATGGTCCATTACTTTATCTAGTCAGCAAAATGTACAATTAATTTATTTCTGTAGCACTAGGTAAGCTTTAAAGTTCAGTGAGCATGCATAAGTTGTGTTGGCAGCGCATTATCAAGCCTTTTTCGTTTCAATGCGCACGGCAGCCGTTTTAAACAAACCTTTTTATTATCCTACACATAGAGCTTTTTCTATATAGGAGTATAGATATTATTATGGATCATTTATATAACTTGTCGTACAATAGTATTTACTGCAAGCTCGTAGACGCAGACGAACGTTAAGTTTTGATGTTGGAAATGGTTTGATTCAGCAAAAATTTGTTAGTTTGTAGGTCGATATATCGTAGTTCGTAGATGGTGCTGTAAATTTATGTTCGATAGGGCATCACTTATGGATTATTAATGTTATTTGTAGTCATAAAAATACTAGCATATATAGTAGTACTGGAATGAAGCAAAGATAACCATACAATTTAAGTTGAAACCTCATAAAAATTTACCTTAATAAATGTAAGATCAACAAAAATCTTTTCACATTTGGATGTTTGCCAGTAATTTGAAATTGGGCTTCTGAAATATTATATTGTGGTCTTTTGCTAGCCCGTATCAATCAAAAGCATATATGAAATGTATATTTTACCGTACCATTCGAAAAGATTATAAATGTTTTCCAAATAACAATGAATAATTAATAAAATATTTGATAAAAAAAGGCTTACGTATCAATAAAATATCTTTTATAACTTCCCAGTGAATTGTTTTTCTCTTTTGTTTCACGGCACAAATGAAAAGCGTGAAAAAGCAGTGACAAACGTTAAATTCGTTTTGTTCTGTATTTATTTAGTATAATTTGAACGTTACTACAATTTATATCCAACTCTTTGATACAAGATATTTCATTTTTTGAATTTGTGAGTATAATGTTTCTATTCCATATTATTATAACAAATTCGGAATTAAATAAATGTTTTTGTCTTGTTTAATATCTAAAAGAAACTCTTGGAGAAAGATTATTTCATCTAATTCATCTACCTCGACAGTAATATTTAAGTCTTATGTGGCTTAAAAAAGTTGTAAATGTTATATGATTGAGCTTCATAAAAGGCTGTTAGTTAAGCCCATAAAAGCTTTGCGAGTCACCTTATACTAGTACGTTCAATGGGCTTCATTAAGCGATAGAATACTCAATATACATTAATAAATTGAATTCAATTATGTCACAACTAAGTATAATGGATGTTTTATCTGTTTTCAATTTCAATTGTTTGTTGTTCAGCGATTCATCTGAGAAATATTTATTATTAATATTGCAATGGGAGAGCTTTGAATCACTTTACTCCCTCTGGGATTCATTTC
Organism: Hebomoia glaucippe; assembly: GCA_025727935.1. Classification (NCBI taxonomy): domain Eukaryota; kingdom Metazoa; phylum Arthropoda; class Insecta; order Lepidoptera; family Pieridae; genus Hebomoia; species Hebomoia glaucippe. The sequence continues at coordinate 5,376 of JAOSYY010027867.1, read as the reverse complement.
AGAACAATAAAGTAGGTAAATGTGTGTGTTATCCCAGATAGAAATATATAAGGAATATGGTTGTCAAACAGCTGCTTATTAAATATAAATCTGAAGTAGCCCGATATCTAACGTAAGAATATGTTAATAATAAATAATCTTTTGATTAACATATTCATACAAAATTATTACTAATTAACATATAATGTTGATAAATAATAATAATATATATATAGGAACAATAATTTGGAATCTTTGCTTTAAATCCAAGCACCGTTTATCTATTTTATTGTTATCTACTGGATCTAAATATAACAGTGCTGATAAACCGAAATTGAAGAGATTAAAAAGACGCAGTCTGCGCGCAACGCCTTGAAAAAAAGGACTGAGTTTTAACTTCCAATATTTCATAGAACTTAAGAATGCAGACTACGTGGTTGTATAGAAGTGTAATAAACGCTTTGAATTCGTCGTATATCAAGCTTAACGTACTTTAGTTTTGCTTGAAGCGGTTCTTTCATTGCACTTTGTCTGACAATGCAAGGTGAATTGAAAGTGAGAAAGGAATAAAACCTTAAAGTATAAAATATTCATACTCGCAAGGAATAGCAAAAGTTCGATTCATCAAAGAAGAAATTCTGACATCATTTTGAAACATTTAATTATATACATAATTAATAAAAGGGTTAATTAGATTGTATTGATTAATTATAATGTCTACTTATCCATAATAAATATTCTGTAAATTGATAAAACGATATTATTTATACATACTGACCCTGTATGTATTTGTACGACTTCATTATTCAAACACTCAAAGAGGGTCATGAAATTCATAACAAAATAAGCGGTGTCACGTTCCTTACTCCAAGGCTATTTCTACTTCATGGTCGGAGCGGAGCTGAGACGTGATTCAGAAAAAAACGCTGTTAACCTCTCCATACAATAATATGATGATAATCGAGTACATGTACTGTATGCAGAAATATAGGGGTCCGTATGAACATCAAAACTTCTATAAAAACCTTTACGCGGAAAGCAAGCAAAATCATTTCTGAAGTGTGTTGAGGGTATCGTAAACTTGATATGGACAATATATTTGCGTACTCGTGATTTGTTCTTATTTTTCTTTCATTCCCGCCTATGTAACTACTATTTTAGTTTGAGTATTCAACAAATCTTTGTGTATATAAATATTTCAAATCAAATTAATAGTGTTACATTAAACAGAAATGCAATATGCAGCAAAATGAATATGCAGCGGAATACCAAGAAAAATGATGTTAATATAAATACAGATGAAGCATAGATCGCTTCGCTTGTCACTCAACTCATTACCATAAACTAATCTATGGAGAAGGAGAACTAACGGGTTCTTTCCAGTACTTTTCTTATTGACTTTATTTACCCGTGAGCACGTTTTAAAAATACGAGTACGTAAAAAACAGTAAAACAGTTCGTGAGAAAAGCAATCGAAATTTAGATTACTTTGTCACAGCGCCACTGATAGAACTGTGAATATTGTGCATTTGCAAATGGCTACGGAATTTCATTTTCTCTTCCTTCCCTTATCATCAATTTGTCTAGTAGTCAAAAATCGTTTTGATGTTAAGATAACAACTATTTACTGATATTTTTAAGTAAGAATAAATTCGGTTATAACATTTGCATTTGTTTATAATATTTTAGTTATATCTAAACATTCGTATATGATTAACTTAGCTCATATTAATCTTGTCAGGGTATCAGTTTACGCCTGTCAAACGCTGAAAACTCAACGCAGCGTGTGAATGGAAATGGATGGTACTTCATACAGCTTTCTGACACTCGAATTTCGCCTGTCAAATGTGCACCAGAGTATGTGGGATATAATTGGAATTGAAGTGACGTGGAGGCTACTACTTTGAACACACTAGTATCCGATAGTTATCTATCTATATATATGCGTACCACTTTTTACTAACCTGTGACTAAAGTAAAATGTAATCAAATAATGCGTGTGAATTTCTATTCTACCTATACTATGTGTGGTATTAATAATCTTAATCTATTTATAGGCGACATCCTATTAAACTTTAATGCTTTTAAGCTGACAAGTAAAATAGTTTTGTCTGTTTCAGATCATTAAGTTTTTCGTATAGCAGTTTGCAATAGTAAGTAATAGACTGAAAGGTAGTACAAAATAGCGAGTTAACCGACCGCTTGCAAATTCGGAAAGCAGATTAAAGGATTAAATTCAACGATAGCGGTGCCGTTGTCCGCGATCAAATTATTCGGTTCGAACAAAACTCATGCAAAATTCAAAATTTCTGCAGTTCTTGCATGAATTCGATATTTTTGCTGCCTATGCTAAAACGTTAACAATATGCAAGCTACATTGTTATATTATATTTCGAAGTATACCATAACACCTAAATCGATGGTATATTTTAGGAAACACAATATACCTGCGATTTTATTGCCGTCCCGATATGTAAAATGGCATATAATATATTAGATGACATGGAACATGAAGGGAAGAAACTCTGGCCTGTGTAATCAATTCTCACACATGCTTTAGTACTGGTGAGAAAAGCTCCACTTCCCCTAGTGAGGGGCTTCCAGAAGACAAATTTTGGTGATAATTTTCCTTTAGAAGCTTGTATTTGTTCAGTAGTTCGTGATCTACTAAACCCAATTAACTTTAGGACCTCTGGCACTAAATGTAATGCAGATGTCAGTTAACTAAGGTATGTATGTTTTTCGTTAACCCTAGTCCAACAAATGATATATAACAGACATAAACTGTATACCATAAAATCTTTTTAACACAATTTAAAAATTTGTTTTTGTCATTTTCTGCAAAATTTATGGGAAGAGTTACTAAACTTTTTATGCCTTTGATAGCAGTAGACTGTGTAGAGAAAGATAATAAAAATGAAATATATCTATAAACTATTATATTTAAAGGGAATGTAAAACATTTTGCAAATCAGTAAACTCTCAAAAGTGCAGAATTTATGTTTAATAAATTTTTAACCAACAGCAAATTAATCTATTATTGCAGCAGTCATTGTAGTGAAGTACTTTATCGTAAATATATAAAAATACCTAACTAAATTACAGTAAACAATATGTAGAGCGGGTTTAATTTATAAAAAAATGGACGAGACAATTATTTTAGTGGGCGGTAAAAAACATATATTTGTAACATATAACTATATCAATGTTTTCTCTAGTCCTCCGTATAAAATTTAACTATGCCAAAGCTCGTGTAATATTCCTACAATGTGAAGATTTTACTTCACGAATAAGCATGCAGTTTACATAATATTATTAATATTTATAATAGTTTCATAAGTTTCACATAAATATTTAAGTGACCTTGTTTATTTTTGTATTAATTAGAAATCTTTGTAACGTACTTGCACTAACATATATCGAGGGTATTCGTTCGTCTCATTTAGAGCGGGGTTTTATTGTATTCTAGCAAAGTGGCGCCCAGCAAACTAAGCGTAATCTCAAAGTCGACGACAAAGTTTGCTTTTGAAATTGATCCGCTTAGCCGAGTGCACGCCATGAGACTACAACTTCGAAACTTTTAATTTTTATTTTATGACGAACGTTTATTGGTAATTGATTTCCATTTCTTTAATGTGCGCTTATTTTCAAACTATCATCGTAATTTAATTCTTTGGCTTAGTGGATGCTGTGAACTATTATTTTTAAAACAATACTTAGGCTCTTTTTAAAAAAATAACAGAAACTGATTACTTAAGTATGTATATACGCATAACTATATTAATGTAAATTTTTAGGAATCCATAGAATTAGCGCCGCGCGCTGTATCAAACGGTTGCTGCTGCGGGGCCCTCCAAGTAAAACAAAATTTTAGTATATTGTTATATTAATAGGTCTAGTAGGTACTATTTAATTTATTTTTTCTTAAACTTAATGACGTCATATAGCTGAAATAACCTATACCAATAAGTAAGGCTCGTGCTAGGCCACCAAAGGCTATCATAAAATTAATATATCCATATACAATTTGAAGTATATTTCAGTAACGCACTAAGTATAGAGTATTATTTTGAGTACAAAAGTACTTAGATAAAAATCTAAGTTCCATAGAAACCTCGGGGGAGTTGTTTCAAATCCGATTAAGAAGACTGACTGGATCGGATGTATTTTATTGAGTTTGTTCTCGGTTCCATGTGGTTTTGTCTAGGGAATGCTACGGATACGATGAAAACTTTACTTACAATATGGCGTGACTGAAATATATTGCACCTAAGACTGGGTCTAGACCAAATAAACGTGTGAAGGCTAAAGTCAATGCTGTTACAAAAGGATATCGTTAAAAAATCCTTAAGTTAAATTTTCTTTGTTAACTGGGAAATAACATTCAATGTCGAGGGGGCCGTAACATTCATCAACTAAACGTCTACTTCATTGATCTATGAATAATGGAAAACAAATTATATGATTCATTATGTCAAGTAACATATGGCAGAATCTTTTAAACTTCTATATCATATATTCATAATAAATGTAAGTACATCTGACGAAAAATTATTAAACGCATGAAATTAAATTTGTTATTTAAATGAAACAAAAACAAACCATTGAAATTAATCCATTCGTTGTGTAGCTAAGATGCCGCAGAGAGACACGCTAAACTTATACAACATACATTTTGCTTCAGAAAACCGGAACGCAACATTAGCATGTACGTTTTTATTTGAATAAAACAAATATTGGCATTTAGATAATTCTCACGTACACACACTTCTTATTGCACAAGATGCGACTAAGACATTGTCTTAAAATATAGCTCTTAGATTAAAAAAAATATATCTTTAGAATAAATACAACTATTACGGATAAATAATACACCTGTTATTGTAGGATTGTGTATTAAATATTTTATTAGTCTCGTACTTTTGGAACTTGAATTGTAATTGAGTTTCATCAAAAAATTAATCATACTGTCAATGTTTTTTTACCAAGGTTTAGAAAATGAAGAACGCACAACATATAATAACTTCTTCATTAAAAAAGCAATTTCACGCAATATATGACATAGATTCGGAATTTTGGTATTCAACATAATTGCAATAATTCCTAATTGACACTGAATTCCAATTTATTATATATTTAAAAAAAATATCTAACCGAATTCATGTTTAACCATAAAACGTAACACCCGGCGTATCCTGTACAAACACGAATTGAATACATGACGAGCATCCAATTTGCGAACCAATAATGATATTCCATCAGTGGTGTGGCGGGTATGACCTATTTACAAATAACCCTATACATATCCTCATATTAAATGTAATATATAAAATTATCGTGTCACGGGGTGCGTAATCGAACTCCTCCGAAACGGCTCGACCGAACCTTATGAAAATT